>APFE031664079.1:0-18108 GCA_000404065.3 Pinus taeda | reverse complement strand
TACATAACCCTTCGGATTAAGGGGGGGAATGTTGGACACCTAATCCTAAAGGGTTAGCATGGAAGCCGAATGGACAAGTAGTCTAAGAGACCTTGGGATGTGAATCCCAACGGTCACCAAATGTACTATAAATGTATATCAGATTGTTAATAAAAATGTATTGCATGCTTTATCTTTCACATTTGTTCTCGCTCCCCATGTGTGTTTAACAGATTCTACACCCTCAAGGAGCATTATAACAAGACCACAAGGATCTACAATAAAATCACATCAACTTGAATATCACCTGAAGGAAGCATCAGTGCATCTTCAACATGATCAAGGTGAAGATTTTATCTTCTCTTTCCAAGTAAGTATCTTTCAGTCTATAATCAAGTCTGGTTAAATGACTTCGTGTTTGCAAGGAATTCTATAAATTGGTTGGGTCATAGAAATTCCTTGCATGAGAGAGGATGATAGATATAGTCCCTGAAAGAGAAGTCATTGATGTCTATGGAAAAGTCTTTGAAGGTCAAGCATTGTTTGAATGCATGAAAAAAGGATCAAGGGACTCATAGGATTCTTATGACATCAGTGAAAGGTCCTCTCATCCCTATGTAGTAGGAGAGGAGACATTAAGAGATATATGAAATTCTAGAAGATACATTCTCTGAAAATGCATTAAAGAAGGTCATATCTCTTAGAATCTACACAAAATTTAAGGTATCAAAGAATGAAGGGATATCTTCATAAGATCTCAATTGGGAGATCTGAGAAATATGATGAGAAGATAATATCATTTCTTCTTAAATTCACTAATTGGTGAGCAAGGTGACAAGTGCCCTTGGGACAAGAAAGTTACCTCATTGAACAACTTGTGGTATCTATGCAAGATGGTAAAAGGACAAGTTGTGGGAAAAAGTGTTAAAGGCTAAAGGACTCAAACATTTGCATAAAGGAGAGGGAAGTTTGGTCCTCAAGAAAGACAAGCTCATATAACCGGAAATATGGAAGAGGCTGGAGAAAAATACCAAGGGAAGAAGGAGTAACAGATTTCTACTATGTCTAAGATGGTCTCCTTCACAAAAGGGTCTTATCATAAGCTCCCAAATATCTTATTATGGATATGACCATGATAAATAATAAGATTCATTATGTCATCATGGAAGCATTGGAAGAAAGAGCTCATAATCATGAAGGACAAAAAGAACAAGATCCATGGAAGTCAAACATGAAGGATATAGCTCTTGGGAACCTCATTGGACATTGAAGGAAAGGAAGAATTCATCCAGGACAAGGCTCATTATACATCAAGTCAAAAAGGAAACATCTGCCAAATGGGTATATGCAAGATCCTCAAGATTCTATGATGGAATCCTCATCGGAGGGTTCACTAATCTAGAGAGGAAGCAAGTGTTTCATCAAAAACTCCAACTTGTGGAATTCATGGATTATTGTTAAAATTGGAAACTAGGCCAAACTCCATGTGGGTCAGCTTATTTATGGCAGCTGATATTTTTATTGGATCCCTCTCGTCGAGAGGTGTATGATTGATCCAAAGATCATCTGATTCCGATAAGTATTTATGGAGATATGAATTTATTTCGATTATGTAATTATCATCAAGCCGACCAGCTCTTACGTAGGCTCAAGAAGCCCAAACGTCATGTCTATTCATCATATATATTTTAGTATAAATTGAAGAAGATTTGATGTCATTTCAACACACAATTCTTGAGTGATCTCCTCCTCTCCATGTCTTGGGTTTTTGGAGAAGGAGTGAGACACCAAGAGAAACACATGCTGGTCCAAAAATGATGCCCTACCAACGCATGATGATGCCCTAAATGATAATGCAGTCATGAACTCACAAGAAATGGAGATGATACATGAAGGGTAAGCCGTAGTTACGTGAAGGGTAGCCACAGGTAGCCGCAGTAGAAACTCAACACTGTAACGATGGATACTTACCATGCAGTCCATAGAAACGCTGGACACTTACACACATTTGATAAGCTGGTAATGAACCGCAGTGATGAAGAGGTGCCGCGGTACATCATGGTAATATCTACACTATTTTCATGATCAGGACGCAGGCAATATATGCACCAAGTGAAGCTAAGCCACAGTAATGAAGAGGCAACGCAGTCATGGTTATACGCTGGGTAGTCTGATATATGTAACACAGTCTTATACCTGGAACATAGTCATATACATTGGAACGTAATCATGTAATGCAGTCATATAAGAACACATTCATATATATACACATAATCATATGAGGAATATATATATACGCAGTCATATGAAGCCATGCAGGCATATGAGGAATATGGAACCAAGTTCATCTATGGAATATGAACCATGTTCATATAATCTATATAGTATAAGGAACACAATGTAATGAATGCAATCAAGTAAGGAACATGCAATAAGGATCATACACGATGTTCACACGCTGAGAAACCCTATGGACCTGTCAACGCTGTAAGAGAAGAGACATGTTAACGCAGAAAAAAGTTTAAGAAGTCTGCTGAATAGGATCTATAGCCTAGCTGCTTTGCTAGGCTGCAAGCCATAGCAAATAGCTAAGGCTGATATCAACAGAAGCAAATCGTTGCAGCATGATAAAGCAATGAGAAGGCAAAGGCAGCAACATGATGGGCAGCACTATGAGATCTTGTGCATGGGTAGCAAAATGATACATGAAGGCAAAGGCAGCAACATGATGGGAAGCACTATGAGATATTGTGCATGGGAAGCATAATGATACATGAAGGTAGAAGCAGTAGCATGATGGGCAACACTATGAAATCATGTGCATGGGCAACACAATGACACATGAAGGCAAAGGCAGCATCATGATGTATGAAATCATGAGCAGCATGATGATGCATGATGCAACATGATGGTGCTACACGGTAAGGTGCAGCAAATGGACGAAAGGCAGCACTACGATAGGTGAATCCATCATCTTTAAGAATCAGTTGAAGCGGAATGTCTTCAACTAATCTCATCGTTATAGGAGATGATGTATGCTCAGGTCTAGATAAGTCAAAGTGTTGATTTCCATTGTAAATGTACTATCTCTCTCTCTCTCTCTTTCTCTGCTGAACTTTGAAGAACATAAAAGAAGAATTGATCAAGGGTTTCCCCACATATTATGGGATTTTTCCCTGGCTAGCGCCACATCTTGTGTTCTTTTGTCTCGGCTTGTCTTATGCAATTTATATTTATGTTTTATCTGCAGTTTAATTTACGCTGATGTGATTGCTAATATGGAAAAGAAATTAAATAAATTTCTCTAGCATAGAACATACCTAAAATTAACAATGATGTTATGAGAGAATAAGCATATCAAGGGGTTGAAGACACTTCAATCAAGGAAGTTGCTAAAAGAAGCCTAAATGGCCTAAGAGTAAAATGGGGTATGTATGCTTGTATGTAATATTATAAATTCATGTTGTGTGGTTGCAGGTAACATGGATCACTACTTCTACCTTGAGAAGCATGATCAAGATAAAAAGGATCTCCTCCTCTGAAAGGATGCAGGAAGGCATAATTCACACTAGATGAGGTCAACATAATATGTCTACATATGAAGTATGAGGTGGTTGACTATAATTAAGAAACTATGATTGGAATATCCAGGGAATGGAATGTGTGAGGAAGGAAGAGATTGTGAGATATGCAACCATGATGAAGGCGACCAACATCCAAAAACCAAGAATATTTGACTAGGAAATGTCTCGAAAATATATGAAGACTCTAACAAAAGTCTGAAAAAGATGAAGACCCTTGACAATGGATATCTTTGGGAGATGTGACAACATGTATGCAGGATTTTGATGCTTACAGGAAGATGTCATGATGAAGAGCCATCTTGTAAATGTTATGTTTTGATTTCTTGAATAATATATGGATGAGTTCATGCAGGGCTATTGGAACAAAAGTTGTAAGTACAAGTACAACTAGCATTCATGTGGTGGATGGAAATTCTTGAAAGAAACGGGATGAGGAAGAAGTATCCATATGAAAAAGGTTCTAGATATGTATCAGAAGGTCACTTTCCATGAATAGAGGAATGACATGAAAAACCAAGAAGGAAAGTTATGGATGGATAATGCCCTACAAGGAAGAAGCTCAACTGAATTTCATGACATCAAGAAAAGAAATTGATCAAGTAGTTGAAGGACCCATGAAGAAGGATTTGCTGATGAAAAGGAGAGTCCCTAGTTAAGATAGAGATCTGACAAGTCCCTAATTGAGAGGGATCTTGGGCAAGTTCCTGGTTAGGGGGAACTTGGGTACATTCCTTTACAGGAATGGGCATATCTTCCCTAGTTAAGATGGAGAGATAGACACAACATTCTTGTCTTCGCTTGGGAATAAAGAATGTATGATTGGGTAATCATCTAACATTTGATGCTCTTTGAGGATGTGTAGGGAATTCAAAATAAGAGTAGGCAAGAGGATTGATATTCTTTGAGGGTTGGGAAACCAAGATAAGAATAGTCCTAAATGGTCATACTCAGTGAACACCTAGGTGGGTATGTAACTTGAGAGACAATGATGAAGATGTCTATAGTCATTGGCCTCGCCAACATTGTGCTTTGATCTGATGAGAGATAGAGTTGTCAATCAAGGCCTTGTTGTGGAAACAATGTTGGTTACTATGATGTTATACAGATGGGTTACCAATCTGGTTCCTCTTATGAATACCTCCTTCGGTCTTCATAATGACATGATCTTTGTAAATGATGAAATAAAATAAATGAAATTATTTTTGTATGCCTTGCTACATGGGTCTCACAAACAAGAGGTTTATTTTTTAGTGGCTCCCATTGAGAGCCTTAGGATTTATTATTAAGTCAAAAAGTCAATGCCATGTATGAAGAATCTCTTCTTGAGCATATGCATAATGTATTCAAGTCTATAGAAATGTGTAGAAGCCCTCCAAAGGCAAGCACAATGCCTCTTGAAGAAGACGGCCTCCAAATGATATAGAAAGAAGTCATGTCGGCTCATATAAGGAGACACAATAGTTCACTCTCTCATGTCGGCTTATATGCATGACTAACTACTATAAATAGGCATGTAATATCCACATTACAAGTAGAACAGGAACTCGGATGACTCTAAAACTTTGGTGGTAATTATAGTGAGTAATTATAGTGTTAAGACCTTGCAAATCTCAAAGATCGATGTTCTTTGGATGGGTACCACAGAGATGAATTTTTCGGTCTCCTCATTGTCTCAATGAATATAGTCTCTGTGATCACATTCATCATTGAAGCAACATTACAATCTGGACATATTTGTGAATAGGAGGATGTTGAAGTGACACTCTCTTTTTCAGCCTACATTCTAGATGCAGTAATGATATTGGCATAGAAGTAATCATGTAGACACGGTCATGATCTTGATGGAGGAATATCTACAAGGTCATAATCTCAATGAATCTAGGTGCATATCTCATATATACATACATATCTCAGTGAATAGATCTCATTGTTTTGGTGTAGATCTCAATGAAGGTGCTACAGAGTTGTAGCAATGATGATCTTGGTGATGGCCTCAGTATTGCAGCAGTAATGATCTTGATGGTGCATTAGTAATGGCCTCGGTGTAGCAGTGGTGATGATGATGATCTCAGCAGTGAAAAAGAAGAGGATTGGTGTCTTGGTCTTGGATTTTCCTAATAGGTCAAGGGTCATGGTCTTGGTATTCATCAATTGGAATCTCTATCAAGATAATTTTGTGTGGGTTTTCTTCTCAAAGAGTGAGAGGTTTTGGCCTTGGAAGAAAGCCAACATCTTGTGTTCTTGTCTCTTTTATTTTGGTGATTATTTTATGGACTAAGAAGACACACTCTAATAATAACAAGAGAAGATTGTGTTAATAAGAAAAGTTAAAAATATCTCACAAATAGTTATCATGGTGAGAAGAATCTCATTAACTTCATTTGCCCTATATTCTTCAACAATACACACATATGTACATTTTCTAAACTAACAAATAAAAGGATACGATCCTTGCATC
The DNA here is from genome assembly GCA_000404065.3 of Pinus taeda. Classification (NCBI taxonomy): domain Eukaryota; kingdom Viridiplantae; phylum Streptophyta; class Pinopsida; order Pinales; family Pinaceae; genus Pinus; species Pinus taeda. Next base: position 12,087 of record APFE031664079.1, on the reverse strand, counting down.
TGCAACAAGGGAATCCATAGGCTCACACCTTCACCCTCAAAGTAATACTAGGATTCACTTTCTTCCCAAGAAGTCCAGAATCCACTGCCGCAGTCAAACTGCATCCAATGTCCAACGTTATAATCCTGCACCACTTGTCCTCTCAGCGAACAGTTACCAGATCATTGTTTCAAGGTGTACTCCCTGTTAGCTTCCTATACCAATAGGTTTCATTTTTCATGATTGACTGGAGAAGTGCCAAATATGTTCATCCTTTCCATGCTGCAAAGGTTCCATATTTTGAAGAATTTCACTATGTACAGGTAGTTGACTCTTGCCACAGTTGATGAATAGCCAGACAGTCTAATCCTGGCTAGATCATGTTTGAATTTACTTGTCTTAGAATAGAGAATAAAGGCCTGCACAAACAGTTCAAACTTGGCATACAAGTAGTTAGGTAGAGAAGCAAAGGGTTCAACAGCTTAATCTGAGCCCTGGAAGAGATAAGGGTAGACTTAGATAGGATGGTAGCTAAAAGAAAAGAGAAGAATCAGGGTTTGCTAGTTCAAATGCACCCAATAAAAATGAAGAAAAATGTTAGGTGTACTAGGCTGGGTAGGTAATTTTGATGTTGTAGAAGCAGGCTTATGGGCAATTTGGTCCTATTGCAACAGGTTTCATCTCATAAATATCATAAGGTGCTATGGCAAGGTGGTTACAAAATAAAGGGAGCATGACTAATTTCCCTCCTTATTTTTCCAAAAAACACTTACTAACATCCCCCCAAGGACAATGAGATCTGCTCACTGCCCTTAGTCCACTTCATTTCATGGAAAAAACTAAGTGAAATTGTGTTTTCACCTAGGTAAAACAAGCCACATTTCTTGTGTAAAATGTCTTTATTCCATTTTTCCAAGTTTCCTAAACTTCATAACTTGGTATCCTTTCATTCCCCCCCTTACCTAAGTTTCTATTCTATAAACTTAGCCTAATTCATACATATCTATCCCACATAGTCATATTAACCTACTAACACTATTATATAGCTCCTATGTGAATATTTCCCCTCCCTTAATATGTAAAAATACACCAAAGCCCTAAATATCTAATACCCCTACCTGTGGCTAACTATAGCTATATTTTAAATTTTGTTGGGAGTTATTGGTCCACCCGGGGCCAATAACAACCCTCCACGCACCCTGTCAGGACTTGTTTAGCTCCTGGCTAAATAAATAGCCAAACCCACATATTTTACCCCCAAAACCCATTTAACCAAAGTCTGAAATAAACCCCGCAAAACATTACAAAAAGCGATATATTACAGCGGGTCCCCCACTGATAAACCGCCGCTACCTCCATCACCTGCCAACCATCCAATCGTCGCTGAAAGATCTAATGGTTGTCGGCGATATCAGAAGCCCTCATATACCGAATGGTAGCGTCCGGGGGATGGGCGGTATTGCCACCGTACCGAGGACGCGTGACAGGCGCCCGGCGTGTTCGGAGCCCCCTCCTCCAATACCACTTCCCCCCAAGGTGATGCAGGTAATACCGCTTACCACCCCACTGCCTCGCCGCTGACGTCATGCCTACGTCATCTGATGATGTCACCCCCGTTGTCGATCGTCTATCTGTTGATGTCACCTGACATGTCACCAGCCACGTCACCTGCCATGTCATCGTCCGTACCCCGCTACATGACAAAATTACGTCATGCTGACATCATCAGAAAAAAGTGCACCAAAACCTGCCAAAGTAAAAAATTCGGGTAAAAAGAGGTGAAAACGTCATTTTTACCCATTTGTCTTTGTTTTCTCAACGTAATCTGTGCATGCTAATTTACGTCCAAAAGAGCATTTTCACCATACAATCTGCCACCCAACATTTCTTACTCCATAGCTCGGCTCCTCAGCTCATTTGGTCACCTGCAAATCGACCATTCCACCGTTAAAACAGGTATTTACACAAATTTGCTCCCGAACCCTGTTTTTCATTGGTTTTCTCTGTAAATTTGCCCACAAAACCTAGAATTTGAAGAAAAAATACTGTGTTACCCACCATAACCTCTGTCTTGCCAAAATTCACTATAAATCTGCACCCTAAGCTAAAATTGAGCTCGTTCGACCTTGCAAATTCTCCAAGGGACCTCGAAAACTGCCTTTTGCCCACAATTGTTGCCCATTGTGCCAAAGAAGCCCACAAGTTCTGTCTCTCCATCTAATTCCTATCCACAGAGCTAAACTAAAGCCAACAAACCAATTTCATTGTGAAAGTCCCGGAGAAAATCCACAGAATTGTTGTTTGCCTGTTTTGCTTACACAGAGCCAAAAAATTCCAATTTTAAAAGGCAACATAATTCAGCCATGGAAGGTCCTGTAGCCTTGAATATCACTCCTCTTAATGCACCCCACAAGGAATTGGAACACTTGCCCTTAGCTGATAAAGACTATCTAATCCAAGACTTAGTAGGTTACCAAAACCATCTACAAGCAGTCTGTGAGCTTAGAAACAGTTACTTAAACCAAAATGATTTTTATGGCATATGGGAATCAAATATACCCATATACTACCTCCCCTCTGTCAATATTTTCCCTGAGATAATTCACCTATGTTGTGAGAACTATGAGCCAACTAAAAGGGCAATTAAGACTCCATCTAGAACCAACCTCTTTCATATTACTCCTGACTCCATAAATCAAATGCTGAAATTCAAACCAACCCAGATTTAGTTTCCTCTTACTATGAAATTCTTGCTTGATGAAGGTCCCAAACTCTCCAGCTCATAGATAACCAGAATTGCCGAAGTATTTATGAGAGCAGATCGCCAGCCTAAGGAGCCACCTCCTTTTCACTATGCATCTTTCAATGAAGTGGTTAGATTAGTTGTTGATATGATATCTTTTGTTCTGGGGTTCAAGACAAGTGAACATATTGATGAAACTATATTAGTTTTAATGTCTATATTTACCCTAGGGTAGCCCCCTACTGTCAAATACAACTATGCCAAATTTATTTCCAACAAGATACATGACCAATTTTTGAATCTAGGCAGGGAGGGAATCTTTAAATATTCATCCTATATCTATCATCTGTTCTTATATTATTAGCCAGATATTTTCCAGTTCCCCATTAGAAAATTGGACCATAAAGGGGAAAAGAGGTCTGTGATTTTTTGGACCTCAATCTTTCATGAAGTTCGCAGCTCTCCCTACTCTTATTGTGAGTTTATTGATATTTTTGTATACCCAGTCTCTTCTCTCCTAATGAGAACTCCTCCTCCTAGACTGACATATGATATGCAAAAGATACTACAGCTCTCCAAAAGCTATAAAATAGGTGACTGGTACTTTTACCAGAATCACACTATCCTCAAGATATATGGCTGTGAGCTATGCCACTACAGGCTGCCAAGATATGTGCCAATGAGACTGTTTGCCTTGGAATATTTTAGGCAATTCATCAATTCAGATTTGACTCACTTCCATAGAACAAAGAAAAAGGCCCAATTGAAATTGAGAGACCAGTTAGGCCCCTATGTCATGAACAAGAAAGAGGTATGGAAGGATGCTGATGAAATATTGGGTCAAACACTCAGACTCAAGAGAAGATTTTGGTGGGTACCCTATGACCCAAACGGTTTATCAATGCAAGAAGGATAAAATATAGGCTGGCACCCTATGAACATTGCAACATCCCTGAAATAGAACAGTTTGCCAACCAAGATGAGTGGGTGGACGACACACTAGTTGAAGAGCTCACTGAGGAAGAGAAAATGGAACAAACTATGAAAAATCTGGAAAAAACTCTTGACTTAGATTCTTTTGGGTAGGTATCATTCAAAATACCACAGCAAACCAGGGAAGGCTCATCAACTGCTACAAATTTACAACAAGTTGCCCAAGAAAGGACTACACCAACAACAGGGACAACAAAGGGCAAGGAGATAGTAGTTACAGAGCAAGAAACAATGGAAGAACAACCAACTACCTCAAAGGAACACAGTCAAGGGCAAGCCCCTTCACTGCAGGCAAAAGCACTAGAAGTACCAGCACTACAGACTCCTCTTCCTGAGGAAAGAAGTAAGAAAAGAGACCAAGAAGAGACCACACCTGCAAGTGGGTCAACAGAACAGCAAGAGGCCAAAAGATAAAGGGTAGATCCTCTACCTGAAGAGGACATTGGGGAAGAAATCACAGAAAGCACAAGAGGAGAGAGGGTCATAAGCCAACAAACATCCACTAACTCTCACAGGCAAGAAGTGGAGAGGCAGCATGGGATGGAAGTTTCCTCCTCAAGGTCGCAAACTAAGAAACGATCTGATATCAAACAAACATTCATGGAGATAAAAGCCCAAATTGAGTCATTGAGAATTCAGCTGTATGATCAATTTCTCAAAATGACACCCTCCAAACAGCAAACATTAATGGCAGCTTATGACATTAAGGAGGAGAAGATGATTTTAACTCATTTTAAGCCTAAGGTTTAGCAACCACAATCTGCAGCTGACTACATAAGGACCAATCTAGAGGTCCTTGCCAAAGATATACACCCAATGGATCAAATAGAATTGCACAAACAAATGGGTGAAATGGTCTATGCGACATTGGCAGACAAGGCAATGTTGGCCCACCAATTGAAAGAGTCATTAAGTAATACATCTGCTCAATTGGATTTGGAGAAGATCTCTTCTTTAGTCAAAGACAACAGAATAAAGACTCTGGAAGAAATAATTATTGAGCTGGGACATGATCCCAAGGATGCCAAGGGCATCAAAGCACTGACAAAGAAGAAGGAGGAAGATATTGCTGCCCTTAGGAAGCAATTGAAGTTGCCTGTCACCATGCATCCACAAACAACAGAAATGGCACAGGAAAAGGCAGAAGAAGATGTAATGGATTTGTTGATGAGGATGAATCAAAGGCTAATTAAAACAGAGCAAGAGTTGGAGAAAGCATTGCAAACCAAGCAGGGAGAGTCGACCTCCCAGCCACCTGAAACAGCTCCAACAATTATCTCTGCTCCCCCACAGTCACAGCAGCAATCCCTCCCACTGAGCCAACATCAGCAACAGGTACAACAGCTATAGATGCTTCACCAGCAACAACAATAGAGCCAGATACTAGCATGAGGATGGAAGAAATGACGAAGGTAGTGAAAGAGCTAGAAGCTCAAATGTCAGAGCTCAAAGAGGCAAAGGAAAGACTAGCCAAGCTAGAAGTGAGCTATGACAAATCAAAAATAACAATGGCAGAGAAAACCAGAGAGGTAAAAGCCCTGGAGAACAAGGTGAAATCATTGGAAAAGGATCTTACCTTCCATAAACCTCTAGCAGACATTAAAATGATTTTGTGGACCAAGATTGGCCAATCTATTACTGACCAATGGCAATAAATTCAAACAATCCATGAACAAATATAATTGATAGGGAGGGCCCAAGTGGAAATTCAAAGGGCCAGGGCATCATTGGGAAATATGCCTGAGCAGGCCAATAGATTGATCCATTTTTTGAATACCCATACTAAAGAACAGCTAGAAGCTTTGGAGATCACGGACAAGACAGGCACCATTTTGACAGTGAAAAAGGTGCTAACAATGAGAAATTTTGTACAGGCTTTGGAAAGGAAGTGCCAAGAGATGCAGATGGACATTAATGCCTTCACAAAGAAGTTCACAGTCTTGCAGCAGAAGGGTCTACCCAGTTTACTAACCAGCAATCAAAGACTGTTATCTCATCAACAATATGCTCACAGGGTAAACACTTATGTTACAAATCAAATCACTGCATCATCCAGCACTTCAGAAGACACGGGACTTCCCTCCGGACAGAGTTTATATGACAAATTGGAAAATTTGTTTTATATAGAACATGAAATAAATCATCTTTTTGAAGTCAAGCCCAACTTTTACAGGTATATTGAGGCTGATGAAACACTTGTAGAAATACAAAGACATCAGTTGCCTACAGACCAGTGGTGGCAGAGTATGCTGGAAATTTTACCTATGTAATTTGGATCTTTTTGTCCATCTACACCTGGTCAAATAACAAGACATGTGGCAGATATAGAGGAAGGAGGTCAAGCGAGGAATAGGATGCGTTAAAGCCAAATCAAGAGTAGGTAAAAGGATCAGGACAGCAACGCAGGAATGCAAAGTGAAGACACAGCTACCAGCCGACTTCCTAAAATTGAAAAGTCAAAAATATCTTGTCAGTTAAAGTAGCTAGCACAGCTTTTCAGAGTAGGTGAAGGAAGTTATTGCTTCATATCTTATCCACAAGATATTTTGTAACTCTCTTTTTGTATAAAGACCTCCCCAAGGAATGTATTCGGGGTTGGTGATTTTCCTCTTTAGACCACGCTGTAACTCTCATATTTTTAATACAAAGGCTATTGAAGTGCACTGTTGTTGGACCGTCTGAATGTGGATTTGATGTTCTGAGCTCTGCTACAGAATTCTTGTGTCTTTCTGTGGATCAATAAGTTATTCTAAACTGTGTTTTGTGTTTTCTATGTTTGCAAATTTCATATATGTTTCATAATCTTAAAAACAGGGAAAAAGAATAGCCCAGAACTTGTTTAAATACACTCTGTGTTCAATTCCTCCTGTTATTTATGTTTTCTTCAGAATCAGGATAAACAGAAATTCTTAGATGCTTCTGTTTCCACTAATTCTTTCACTTTGAAAATTGCCAAGGAATTCTTTACTGCTCCTTGAAGATATTCATGCACTTTCCCTCTGCCATCATGATGAAGGATTCTTGACTGCCTTCACCCACTGGCTTACATTCCATCAATCTCTAGATTTTAATATTGTTCCAAAATTGATTATCTTGCTCTGTAGTATTGCCCTTTATCAGAGAAACACACTCAGTAGTCCATATTGATAGACTCCATTTCCCATTGGAATAAACTATTTCATGCTTGCATCCTAGCTCTGTTTACAATCACCATCCAAACAAACTTAAAACAAAACTCTGCACATCATAACTAGCATAAAATACTTCAAAAAACAAAGATAAATTATAAAGAGAGAGCCCTCTCTAGATGCAGTTTGGCTAGAAGTTGCATCTAAAAGATTGGTTAGTGGTTACCTCGGTCGTCTTCCCTTTTCTCACAAGTTTTGGGGAACAACCTCAGTGATAACATCATTTGCGACTCCGCTGGGGACCTGAATGAATGTCTGTTACTACTGTCTAATCTCTAAAGCTACAGATGGAGCCTGAAGTTAGCCAGGTAGCCTTTGAAACTATCTTTTCTATGCAATCACAAGAGTAAATAAAAGCTACTTCAGTCTTACTCCAGTTTAGCTTTAGATTTTAAACAGCTGTCTCAAAGATTTGTTTGGGTATCCTTGTTTCAAACCTACTTGAATGAAAGCCCAACTCCTCCCACATTTCAGGAGCTTCCTTCAAGATATTGTCAAAACTTGTATCCTCCAAATATTCCCAGAAAATATCCAAAACATACTTTAGAAGCTGGCTCCAAAGAAAAAAACTCGTTACACAAGGTCAAACCCAGACCCGAATCCTCCAGCTATTTTTGACAATCCAAATTTGATTCCTAAGAGCCTTAGGAAATCAGAAAATCAAGAGAGTTCTGCTGATTCAAATCTTGAAACACCCCAGTAGAAACCTATTCAAACTAAACCTACTACAGCAAAATCTCAAGCCCTTCTTCCTATTGTTGTAGCTTCTTCCAATTCACCTTTATCACTCCAAAATATCTTTTCCACCCCCCCATCCACAACACTTATATTATTGGTTATCCCTGTGCTTCCAGTTGTCCCACTTTTTCCTGCTAATATGGCAAATCGATATGCTCCCTTGCAGTTGCCTGCTAATCCAAGGGCTATGCCACAAGATTATCAGGGCAAAATTACCTATTTTGATGGTACTAGCACTTACACTGCTTAAAAACATACCAAGAAGATGACAGACTATTTTGAAAACTATGAGATTGATGATGATGATGTCAGGATGAAAATTTTTGTCGAGAGCTTAACTGGTGATGTAAGGACCTGGTTTAGGTCACTCCCTGCAAATACAATAGATAATCCAGATGCCCTTTATCAGACTTTCCTAAACAGGTGGGAAAATAAAAAATACCCTCTACACATCTTAACAGAATATGAGAACTTGAAGAGAGGCCTACAGGAAAGTGTCCAAGATTATTGTACTAGATTCAACAATACCTACCTTGCTATTCCAATAAATCTTAGACCACCACCAGACTTAGCATTGATCAAATTCCCTGATGGATTTGACTCAGACATGGCTTACCAGCTCAGGGAGAGAGCTCCTCCTAGCATTGAAGATATACAGAGCATAGATGTGAGCATTGAAGCCAATCTAATTTCTAAACGAAATCGAGCTAGATCTGAAAGAAGAACAACTTTCAAAGAAGAACCCTCTGCCTTTGAACAAAAACTTGATGCAATCATTAAAGGCATGGACGGGCTGGGAGATAGAGTGGAAACTATTGAGAGGAAATCTTCATGGGAAAGCCAACCAAACAAGAATGCAAGAAATCCAAACTTTAGAAAAAATCAAAACCCCAATGTAGGAAAATTTGGTCCATACCAAAACATAAGGCCCCCGTTCCAAGAAAACTATGCAGAAGCCTCCACATCTAGTGAACCAACAGAAGACCCCCACATTAACCTAATGGGTCTCAATAGTGGATAACCAATTTTCCTAACTCAAGAAGATCAAGATGCTCATACTCTTATTCAGTTTCAAATGAAATAAGGGGAATCCTTTGATTTTAAGTAAGGGTATGATACAGCTGTGTATGAAGTCCACAAGCAGTACAACTTGAGAAGTAGGAGAATAGACATCCCTGATGATCCCAAGAAAAAGACAATCAAGTAACCTACCAAAACCAAACTCAAGGACTCTCATATACCAATTATCCCTAAATCAACTTCCAATCTAAATAGTCCAACAGTTGAAGATGTTTCAGACAAAGATAAATCAAAACAGCGCCCTACATCTGTTTCTCCACTCAGAGAAATTGTAGAGGAACCTTTGGAAGATGGTGTGCAAGTAACTCCAGGTCATCATGACATTCCAATAAAAGAGGAAGTTGTTGAAAACTTAGTTGAAAAACACAACCTTGCTACCCAAAATGTGAAAATACAAACAGAAAAACCATTTAATATGGAGGCTGAAATAAGTAAGTTAAAAGTATCCATCCCATTATCTGAATTGGCTAGGCATGAAGTTTTTAGAGAACAAATCAGCAGATCATTACAAATTTGAGAAAACAAAGATTCAGTGAATATCCTCGATGATCAACCAGAACTTGTATTTGGCCCTGAAGCAAATGGTAAATCAGTAGATGGAGGGGTCCCTCCCTTCTATGTGAGTTTAAACATTGATGACAAGGTGCTTCACAATGCAATGTTTGATTCGGGAGCCTCCCATAATCTGATGCCTGAATATATTATGGAAAAGTTGGACCTAGATATCACAAGGCCATACAAGGACCTATTTTCCTTTGATTCCAGTCAGTTCCGGTGTCTAGGCTTAATCAAGGATATGTGTGTGTCATTAGTCCAATATCTAGCCAAGACAATTCTCATGGATGTGGTGGTAGCTGATATTCCACCCAAGTATGGAACGTTGTTATCTACATCCTGGGGTGCCAAGCTACAAGGATCTTTGCAACTAGACATGTCTTATGCCACCATCTCAGTCTTCGGCTAGCCTAAGAGGCTATACCGAGAAACTTTGATGAAGTATGTGATAAGTAGTCAAGAAAAACCCCAAAACTTTCCCATTTATTCTATGCATTCGAACATGGACTCTTTTATCTTGTACAACACTGAGATTCAAACCCCAAATGATGTTAAAATTGTGGCTTTAAGTCAAGATGAATTCCTAGACAAAGAATCCAAAGTTCAGATTCAAGAATTCTTGCAAAACAATAAATTCATAGTCACACATGAGGAATCCCATGAGACTGAAAATCCAACTATGCCTGCTGAGCAAATTGAAAAAGCTCCTAATACTAGTTCAAATCAAGAAAACCTATGGTATCTAGAGTTTGATGGATCTGTTAATAAGCTAGGAGCAGGGGCAGGGGTTTGGATACACAATATGAAGGATGACCACACTGAGGGACATGCATATAGATTGAATTTCAGATGCACTAACAACATGGCTAAATATGAAGCCCTCCTCTTAGGGCTTAAAGTGATCAAAGGCCTAGGTGCAGCTCAAATTTCAATTTTGAGAGATTCTGACCTCATCATTCAACAAATAAAGGGTAACTTCATTACAAATGACCTTAGGCTGAGATCATACAGAGTTTCTACAATGGAAATTGTCAACACCTTTCTTGAATCCCAATTGACCAAGATTCCAAGGAATCAAAATCTGCATGCTCATAGTCTAGCAACCTTTGCAAGCACTTGCAAATTGCCATTTAAGCCCAATCACCGATTCACTGCCGAAATCAAACACAGACCTGTTGTACCAGATAATGTCAAAAACTGGCAGGTGTTTGAAAATGACACACAAATCAACAATTTCCTGACTTTCAAAGAGGAGTTCTCAAGCACAAAAATGGATTCCGACACAATAGATGAAAGCAATCAAATAAACAAAATTGAAACACATATCTCTACTGAAATAGCAAACCAAATTTTACATCCCACTAAGTTTACCAAAACAGATTTACAGGAACTTCATGAAAAAGAGGATGAGGATGCAATTGCAGCAGAATGTGAAGTCATCGAGTTGAAGGATAATTTTCTACCTACAGGCCTCACTCCTTTAGAGGACATTTTTGACTCAAATGACATCTCTAGGAAACCGAAAATGCAGCCATTGAACGCAAAAATTGAGGACTGTAATTAGGAATTGCAGAAAATCCCAAAATGATAAAATTTTCCAAAGCTCTGCCTCCTGACCAAAAACTCAAGTATATTGAACTATTCAAACAATTTCAAGATGTATTTGCATGGAGTTATGAGGACCTAAAGTCTTATGACACTGCAGTCATCCAACACACCATACCTCTCAAAGAAAACCAAAAACCTTTCAAACAGAAACTTAGGAGGGTCAATCCTGTGCTGCTCCCTTTGATTGAGAAAGAAGTTAGGAGAATGTATGAAGCTAGAATTATAGCTCCAATCAGATTTTCAGAATGGGTTTCAAATTTAGTGCCCACTAGAAAGAAGACAGAGGAGATAAGACTATGTGTTCATTTAAGAAATTTGAACAAAGTCTCTTTAAAATTATCCTTTACCCAAAATAGATCACATTCTGCAAAGGGTAGTGGGCACTTCAAGGATATCACTATTAGATGGATTTTCAAGATTCAATCAAATCCTAATGCACCCAAATGACTAAGATAAAATTGCTTTCACAACCCCTTGGGGGACATTCAAATATGTGAAAATGCCTTTTGGACTCAAGAATGTAGGAGCAACTTTTTAAAGAGCCATGGATATTGCTTTTGCTAAAGAGATCCATGACTTTTTATTCATTTACCTAGATGACCTTACAGCTTTCTCCAAATCAGATCAAGAACACCTAAATCATCTCAGGCAAGTATTCTTCATTTGTAGAAAATATGGTATATCACTAAATCCTAAGAAATCATTGTTTGGCCTAGAAGAAGGAAAATTATTGGGCCATGTCATCTCTAAAGAAGGCATTAGAATTGATGATCCAGGTGGATATTGGTGGCCACCTGCCAAGTCCACATGGACCCCCACCATTGTCTTTCTCAGCATTTTCAGTTTCCTTAATTGTGGCACAACTTACTATTTTTAGCATTTTTTCGGGTCCTGAACTTCCGGAGCCGTTTTGAGGCCCTAAACGACGTTTTTTGGGATCCCAGGGGCAACACGGGTCCATGGAACATGGACCATGTTGCCGTTCCAACAATGATAGTGCTCGAATAGATCTTTCTAATGAGCTATTGTACGCGTCAAAACGGAGATCATATGCTAAAGTTACGACCCCGGGAAGTTGATGTACCAACTTACCCCCAAACGGGGCCCACAATTTGGCGTTTCATCTTCTAAGGGTAGGTTTTGGAATGTGAAGGGTTTTCCATTGTTTCTCAACAATAAATAGGCCTTTGAGCCTCATTGTAA
>APFE031664074.1:0-11887 GCA_000404065.3 Pinus taeda | reverse complement strand
TACACTGACAGTGATTGGGCTGGGAGTGTTGATGATCGGAAGAGCACTTCCGGTTATGTTTTCCATATGGGTTCAGGAGCCATTTCATGGGCTTCTAAGAAGCAGTCCATTGTAGCATTGTCTACAGCAGAGACTGAATATGTGGCAGCTACAGCAGCAGCATTTCAAGCAGTTTTGATGAGAAGGATGTTGAGGAGCTTAGGCCAAGAGCAGGCAAAAGCGACAGCGATTTTTTGTGACAATAGCTCAACTATTGCATTGTCAAAGAATTCAGTCTTTCATAAGAGAACGAAACACATTGATACAAGGTTTCACTACATCAGAGAATTGGTGAACAATGGAGAAATTGTCCTAGAACATTGCAGGACTCAAGAACAGGTTGCAGACATCTTGACAAAGCCATTGGATCAGAAAAGCTTTGAATTTTTGAGGAAGTGTGTGTGTATGACCGAATGTCCAGCAGTTGAAATTAAAGGGGAGTGTTGAAAATGTAATTTAAACGCCGTACCAACGCCAAAACCACCGCAGAAAACCACAAACCGCCAGTAACCTCATCGGACCGCTTTTGGTTTGCAGATGGTTTCTGTACAAACGACTCCGATAAGATTTAGAGCTGACACGTGGAAGAGGGGTGACATCACCCTCTGACACTTATCGAAAGATAAAATTCGGTCAAAAATGGTCATCCGATATCCGTCCGATCGCAAGGGAGGTTCTCCGTCGTTGATTGCTCCAAGGTGCATACGGGGCCTGCAACAAATAAACGCTGCATGGAGTAAGATCATTGACCATACCCTATGTTAATGAAATGTCATAGTTTTTAGATAATACATTGAATGTTTTTTTACGGCACGTAATATTTCTTTTATACGGAAGTATGGGCGTAAAAAGGGTATGTAATTTTTATTAATTGCATATAAATCGTATGATATATTTTTTTTGTATGAGAGTTGACTTCAAGTTCAGTATTGCACACGGGGAGGAGAAGAACTGGGTTCGCGGGAGCGAATAGAAAACAAAGGGAGAGCACTGCAGTGTGAACAAAAATTGAAACCAGAGCAAACTTGCGGCAGCAAATGATCATTTGAAATCCCTTTCACAGGTGCTTGCATTTAGTTGAAACGATTGTTGAATCGAATGGGAATGGAAAAGTTTTTTTATATGTAATGTTAAAGGCCAGAATTTTGAAATGTAATGAGAAATTTCACACGAGTGAATGTGAAAGGTTTTTATTTTATAGCAGTAAACTCATGTAAGAAAATTGTTTTCACAACAGTAAATGTGTAAATGTAAAAGCCCATTTTTACAGCAGTAAATGTGAATGAAGATTTTACACAGCAGTGTAAAAATCATTTGTAATAGAGGCAGAGTAATTTAGTTTTTGGTGAATCCTCACAGTAAGAAGAAGAAATATGTATCAGAGTTTTTATTAATGAATATAAAGGTTTTATTGGTGTGAAAATCTCTGTTTTCAGAAATTTTATTTGCTTCCCTGTGCAAAAGATCCTGAGGAGGAAAAACAGAGCATTGACTCTGTGTTCAGTTAATGTTTGTTTTTGGGATTTTACCAGAAAAATCCGCAACAATTCTTGTTGGTAGCGTATCTTGTAACGATGCGCTCGCCCAGGTGGCACATAGATGGCCACTATCACTCCCTGCAGCCAAGCACCCGAATACCTAGACTCGTTACTCCGCACCTCCACACTCATCCCCAACGTCAACTTGCTGCTCGACATCTTGAAATCACCACCAGTACGACCAGCAACCTGCAATCCAACAACAACAAACGATATTCTTCGCTACCAATGACGATGTGGTCAGTTGAGAAGAAATGCGAAAAATATAATCGAGAGAAAAAAAGAGATTGGTGTATCCCTAGTTACATGCACTACGCCGAGGTGGGCAGCAGCGAGACTATACTAAGTGTGGTTTGGTGTCTGACTATGTACAGACATCATAATCACATTTCACTGCGTATATTGCCCGAAGAGAGACGGAAAGCTTATATATTTATGTTTCCTAAGTTCGTATTAATTAATAATAATAATGTAAATTGGAATTAATTAATAATAATAAAAGGACATCTATTAAATTGGTAATCGGTAATTGGTGAGATTCCTTGTTTGTAGGATATCCATCAATTTGGTGGCCCATGAGATTCCTTGTTTGTAGGATAGGGGTTAGTTTTTAAACTATTGGATTATTAATGTCAACAAAAGTGTGTAGGGTTTAAAAAATTATTTTACTAAGGTGTATATTCTACCTCTACTAATTTGAATATATGATTTTTTATAAAGAAATATACTATGAAGTTACCAAAATAAAATTCCGTCATAATCTCTAAGCATGAAAAAAGAAGCCAAACTGTTTTTGTAATTATAATGCTTAAATATGAGAGCTAAGCATGGGAAAGAAAACTTCAAATTGTTTTTGTAATTATAATGCTTAAATATGAGAGTTTTTTATTGTGATTATAATGCTAGCATAATCTCTAAGCATGGGAAAGAAAACGCCAAATTGTTTTTGTGATTATAATGCTTAAATATGAGAGCTAAGCATGGGAAAGAAAACTTCAAATTGTTTTTGTGATTATATTGCTTAAATATGAGAGTTGTTTATTGTCATTATAATGCTAGCATAATCTCTAAGCATGGGAAAGCAAACACCAAATTGTTTTTGTAATTATAATGCTTAAATATGAGAGTTTTTTTATTGTGATTATAATGCTAGCATAACCTCTAAGCATGGGAAAGAAAACGCCAAATTGTTTTTGTGATTATAATGCTTAAATATGAGAGCTAAGCATGGGAAAGAAAACTTCAAATTGTTTTTGTGATTATAATGCTTAAATATGAGAGCTAGGCATGGGAAAGAAAACTTCAAATTGTTTTTGTGATTATAATGCTTAAATGTGAGAGTTGTTTATTATGATTATCATGCTAGCATAATCTCTAAGCATGGGAAAGAAAACTCCAAATTGTTTTGCTAATTATAATGCTTCAATATGAGAGCTAAGCACCAGAAAGAAAAGTTCAAATTGTTTTTGTGATTATAATGCTTAAATATGAGAGTTGTTTATTGTGATTGTAATGCTTAAATATGAGAGTTGTTTATTTTGGATGATGAATTAACAATCAAGGACAATCAATAAAGTATCTTTTCAACAGCTCCATTTTTTATTATTTATTCATTCACAAATTGTAGTGATGTCTAGCGCCTCAAGAAATAAGATTCTAACAAGTTAATCATAAAAGATGGATGTATAGAGGGAGGAATATTGGATTAAAAGGGAATTAAGTGCGATTGCTCTGTGATGGGTTATTTTCATGGGTAACTATTGCAACTCAATTGGAGAGTGCAAAAAAATGGGCGAGATGTGTTCAGTAGGCTAGAGTGCACAAAAAACAAGCAAGGTGTTTGCAATGGTCATACAAGTTGCAAACACAATGATGTTACTTAGAAACATTCAATGACAATGATCTAATACCTCGAGTTTGAATTGACATAAAAAATTATGCTTGCACTCAAATTCATTTGTATTGATGTGATTGTCAAATGATTCTTCTCCAATTAAATATAATTTAATACCTTTAACTCTCCCACAGAAGATAGAATCCAAACTTCATCAACTAATCCTAATGCCACAAAGAAACAAATCTACATCATTTTAAAGTCATTGTCTTCTAGTATGTAGAAAATTTATATTATCATTTATAGGGAAAATATAAAACTTTCTCTATCGACATCTATGTATCCCTAGTGAAATTATCAAAAAATATTGTCATTTCAGAAATGTACAATTTAAAGTACTCTAGTTTACTTTTGTTAAGCCAGATTCCCATGGTTCAATCTCATTCTATTTTAACGAGGATGTGCTTGTGGATTGTACATTTACCAAAGATATATTTCCATGTAGTTTAGATTGTTCAAGAGTCTCCACACACTTGAGATGAATTAATTGAAAGTAATTTGCAAATATTGGGATCACATTCAATATCACCCACATTTAAAATATGATGCAAGTCTTAAAAACCACATTAAAGAATAAAATAAAAACATGGCGAAAGTCTCAAAGGGCTTGGTTTAATCATTGATATAATCATGGATGCAAAATCAACATTTGATGTTGTAAATGGACATTTATATTGAAATTATTGGGGAAACCCAACAAGTTATGTGTCATCTAGTTAGTTGCTGAAAGGTAGAAGTTGAACTTAGATGACTAATTTAACCAAACATGAAGAAATTGCATGTTGTGGAATATTCTATTTAATCCAATGACCTTGGTGGATATAGTTGTCAATGTCCATCCTTCAATTATGAGAATAGGAGAATTACCAAGGTTACAGATGATGAGTGAGTCTTTTAAAGTTCTTGTTCTATGTATTTACGTTAAATGATAATGTTGTGGGTAGTAGAATATGTATGAGATTTTGATTAATGTTCAAGAATTAAACCTTGGTTACACTTAAAATTACATATTATATCAATCTTTTATAATCTCTCAAAAATAGAGTCTCGTGCACAATCGACAAAGACAAGAAAGTATCACATGGAGAGGAAATCATGGTTAGAAATAGGAAGGTAGGTGGATAAGTATAACTAGTAGGGGATTTCCAAATAATGATGGTAAATGTCAATCATTCTAGAGTGACAAAAAACGAGGGTGAATAGTCCCTTAAATGACACATTTGACATAACTAACTGGAAAACAAATATTGACTTACCAACCTAGGGAAACCAGCTTCTATAAACCACAAGAAACAAAAATGTTCATATGTAAACTCTCTTTTCATCATGGGAGCTTAATAGACAATGCTATAACATTCTTTTCATCATTGTGGCTTAGTAGACAATACTATCACACTATATGTTTAACAAAACAATCACCTACGATACACCATTTAACTTCTACTATATTACATACTTCATATCGGACACCAAATGTACATTTAGCTTTGTTCTACCACTTTTGTCTCTTTGTATTGTTTTATTACTTTACTTCAACATAAAATTGTAGAGAGGACAAAATCTTCTTTTGGGATAGCATGAAATATTTGTTTACTATTTAGATTTGTAGCATAACTCTTTCATTTTGACATAATATACTTGTAAATCTTACAAGTAATAAATATACCTTTTCCAAGATGGAATCTCATATCACCTTTTATTCAGATAAGATCCAAAAGAGTTCATATTTTCTTAGTTTCTCATTTAAATTGAGTAGATTTTAAACAATAAAACCTTAACCACTATCATTGCCTTAGCGAAAACAAAATATATCTCATTTAATTTGTTAATTCTATTTATTCAAATATGAGATCATATATGTTATGTGGTTTATATGTTATGCGTTTTTGTGTTTTGTAGTGATCCATAAATTTCCATACTCGACAATTCGTCACAACAAATATAATAAATTATACTTTAAAATTGTAAATCTACACTATAAGACTTTATCCCTCTTTAGGTTATGGATATGTAAAGTATTGTTTATTGTGTATGCATGCAAATTATAATTATGCAGAGAATAGAGAACACATCGATATAAAGTTTCACAAACCTTAATTGACTCAAGATATATCCTAGGAAATCCTTTCGGGAGAAAACCCAATTGGAAGGTGAGGCCCCTCTCCTCTCTTTCTCAAAATAAAAAATTGTTGGAAGTACAAATAAGTAAGGACTATGGCTTGTGGACTACTACAATGCACAAATCCTCTCTGTGTTCACTCTCCTATCCCTCTCGACTACTTTGGTCATCTATGGAACGAGATGCACTTGAAAATACCAGAGCCCTTTTTCCTCCTATTGGCCCGATTATAACACATCTTGATAGTCTATTAGTGGTTAGGTTTGACTCCTTCAACTCTTAACTAGAGCTACAAATATGGACTGCTCTAAAGTATTCTTCATCGTGATATGGATAACCCCTTTTACATGAATAATGGGGGCCGACATGGCATCCTCTCCAATTATGGTGGAAAAAACAGGCAGGTCAACTTTTGAGTGGCATAAATTTTGCATATGGATTTCGATTGAGACAATTATTGTGTTGTTGGAAAGGTCTTTGAGTGTAGAATAGGAAAAAAGAAAGTGTTGCATAGGCAAAAAAATTATTTCCCAAAAAATTCCATTTGATGCCTCAAAATGTTCCCGTAATGTTTTTAGACCCCAATTTTCCAAATTGGGTCCGCTAGTAAAATGGTCTTATGAGTTTATCCCTCCACCTTTTCCACTCTAAAAGCATCAGATGGATGAAAAATAATATGATGATCCAACCTGGATCACGTCTCCCCATTTTGGGAGGATTTTGGTCCCCAAAAGCTTCTACTAAATGAGGTGGGGAATTTGTTTCTCCACCTTCTCTCAAGTGTACCATTTAACCTTTCCTAGAAGTTTTCCTTTCAACCCAATCTGCCAAAGGTCATGTTTCCCTTGTCTGGTATTTATGCATCTCTTTTGCAAACTTGTATCCTCTTCCACTATGTTTGAGCATCTAGTTCCAAATCCTCTACAAAAGATATGACTTGGTCCTCTTCCTGGTCTACCTTGGGAAGGCTCATAGAGTTTCATATTCTCTACATTTACAACTGAATAAATGTGCATGTATGGATGTATATTAATTATATAGGCATTGTCTGTCACCTTTTCCAATATCTCAAAGGAACCATACCTTAGAGCCTTGATTTTCTTACCATGACCCTGTAGCCTCTCCTTATTCAATTGTAACCATACTCTGTTTCCCACCTTGAACGCCTTCATTGTTCTGTGTTGATCATGCCTAGCCTTATATTTTTCTTGTGATTTGTGTAGTGTCTCCTTTACCTAAATATGGATCTACCTAATATTCTCAACAATTTTTCCGACCCTCAAGGCATCCCCTGTAAGATCCTCCCCCATCCTTCGTTGTTGATATGCAATATCCAAAAATGAAGGTGGAAAATATCCAAGAGAAGTTTCTAATGGGGACTTACTAGTAGAAGTGTGGACTACTCTTTTATAATAGTTATGTATATGTACTAGATTTCATCCCAAGTCTTCAGATGCTTCTAATTGTAACCCCTCAAAAGTTACACCAAGTCTTGTTGAATACTTATGTCTTCCCATCTATCTTTGGATGGAATGTTATATACCTCTTTAAATCCGTCTCAATCATCTCCCACAATGTAGTCCAAAATGCACTAAAATGTTATGTCCTTACTTGAAATGATGCTCCTTAGTATACCAAAGTGCACCCATCCCTTATCCAAAGAACAAGTTTTTTGCTTCTTTCCCACTTATGGTGTTTCTAAAAGGTATCATAACACGTCCGTTGAACCTACCAACTATCACAAACATGAAGTCATGTCCCTTCCTAGTTGTGGGTAAACCTCCCACAAAGTGCATGGAAATGTTTTCCCAAGGATGTGTGGGTATAGGTAAGGGATGATATAGACCTTGTTTCTTGTTACTAGGCTTTCTAATACAATAAAACATGCATCCTCTTATGAACCTAACTATGTGTTATTGCATCTTATGCTAATACACATACCTCTACAAGTTGGCCACTATCTTCCCTACAACAAAGTGCCTTGCAACCTTGGAGGTGTGAGCCTCTCTAATCCACTGCAATCGCTCACCTTTAGGAACACATATCTTATCGAACCTATAGAATAACCCATCCTGGAGATGGTAGTCAATGGTGTTGTCACCATCGTACACATGACTTTATCTTTTCAACTGTCAAAACACCTACTTGAAGTCGACATCGTCTGAATATTCTCTCTGTATGCATCATGGGTGAATGGATTCATGTGCATCATAGTTCCCAAAGTTATGATATTTTATGTGGGTGGCCTTAAAAGCATGTCGACCAACTTATTTGTACTTTCCTTCTTGTACGTGACCACTAAATGAAATGGTGTACAAACCCCATCCACTTGTAATGTTGGTTTGAAAGTTGTAGATGCCACAATAGAGAAGAGGAGCACTTGATATGACCATTGATATAGAGAATTTCATGAAAGAGAGAGGAAGTCAAGAATATGAATTAGTGAAAAGGTGGTAATGGTAGAGTTAACAAAAAGTAAGCATTAGATGAAGCAACAACGAATTCATATGATATAGGAAAGTGAGTCATAAATGTGCAAGGAATGATAATCATTGCAAAACAATGTGATGGACTTGATAAGTAAAATATATCTTAATGAAAATGCATTAATACATGGGGGGTGATATGAGAATGATAAGGGTTCTAGTAGTTCTTATCATTGTGTAGGACTTTTAAGGATATGTGGATTAAATTTTGACCAGGGAATGTGGTAGGATATCATAGGGCATCTCATGGAAAGAAAAACCCACCACTCAAGTCATTCCAACTCATTCCAAGAAGATTCAAAAATGAGCAAAGTATGAAGTTTTTGAATATTATTAGATTAGTTACATGATGGGAATATAAACCTACAAACATTCCCAATAAAATTTGAATACTCTAAATGCTCATGAAAGTGGCTAAGTATCAATAACATAAAGAGAGGCTGGAATGGAAAAAAATAGTTTAGTTTGAGTTCCATGTCCCCTCTTTTAGAATTTGGGATATGTAAGGACCAACGAAGGTTCAAAATGATTTGATCTAATTGGAAGTTCTTCATACATTGCCCAGAATGGCTAAATTTAAATAAATGTTCGGGGAGGATGGGAAGTCTTCAAAATGATCTATTTCACTTCGAATAGTTTGGAACCTTTGAAATAAGTATAATAACCTTGAGCCACCATAAATTTTTATATGCAATACGGTCCACTTAAATACCTATAAACAAGTGGCATATGTCCACCGAAAAAGGATATTATGAATAAAAAATCCTTTATTTTTCTTTATATGACAAAAAATTGAGTAACAAAAGGTATGGCCACCGAAAAAGGATATTATGAATAAAAGATGATTTATTTTAACAAGTAGCGTATGGCCACCAAAAGAGGATATTATGAATAAAAAATCATTTATTTTTCTTTATATGACAAAAAATTGAGTAACAAAAGGTATGGACACCGAAAAATGATATTAAATCATCTATTTTTCTACATATGACAAAAATTTGCGTAACAAAAGGTTCCCATGGAAGTAGGATGTATAGAACCCATTAACATTATTGCAAGGAAATATAAAGTCAGAAGTATGGATATATACAAGCATGAACTGAAAAAATAATTCAAAATTTCCTAAACATTAACACCAATAATTTCCCATGCAACACGTTAAATGAAAATTCGAATGACGATATGTTTGTGATAGATCTATATTCCTATTATTTGGTGGTTATAACTCATATGACCCCATTTTCAACTAGGCCTCTATTTATCAAATGCAAAGAATTTACTCACCTTTATAGGATTAAAGGAAAATCAAGAAGATGGTATAAGTATAAATATTCAACAAACCTATCCATGCATCAACAATATCTTCCATATATAAACCATATATCATTAATCCTACTAAAAATATGAATACTTTAGCATAAATGGGTGCATGAGACACATTCATTTTCCTGTAGTTCATCACTTATTATTGATGGAAAACATATGACAAAGGATTCCAATGACTTATAACCCATCATCTATCTAGAACATAGGGAAATGCTTTTTTTAAATGAGGATGCAACATGTTCATTGTTACTAATTTCAATGCCATTTGAACACTCACATTGGTAGTACTCATTTATACAATTATAATAATTTAATTTTAATGTCACAAGCAAGCCAAACATCAAATTGGTGTATCGGACCCCCCATGTTTATGGAACAAGGGACCCACCTCCATGCAAGAATTTGACTGCTAAACTCTATGGAGGTGTACATACTCTAGCCCTCTCTAGATTTGAACCTATCATCTCTTACTAGGAAGCACATGTTCCTAACCATTATTCCCATTCACGCTATTCTTATACATGGAGCTTTATGACCACGATAAATCCATGGGAAACAAAATAAGTGTGTTGATTTCATAGTTATGAATTATATTAGTGCTTTTAATTAGAACAAGAGCATTGGTACACTTATTTATTTTGAGAGCATTGATGCACGATATTCTATCAAAATGATTATGGAACACTAGTGTGCCATTTATTTTTTTCATCATTATGGACCAGTAATGCTTTTCCTATAAAGAAATGCACTATTCTAGATCAATTATATGTATTATTGTGTTAATAACTACTATATTTACAATTATATATTTTTTAAAGTCAACCAACATTCATTTGAGAATTTTTTGTTGTTGTGTGTGGGAATCAAGAGAGAGGGAAAAGGAGATAGTAATGAGCCCAATTAAATATGTTATTCATTCTCCCCTAGTGATGTTGGCCTCCTAAAATATTATGAGAAGGATAGATCCTTGGAGGAGAAGAACAACTTCATGAGATAATTGTTGCAATGTCGGGATTATGTTCCAAAGGCATTGAAGGTGGAGATTTACAATTGATTTTCCACAATAGAGCATGATGCATGTTTCATTACTAACTTATCTCTAGTCGGGGAATTCATTATCCCAAATTTTGTAATGTTCCTAATCATGCTCCCATGGATATGGAACTGACACGTGTATTTAAGTATGTTAATTTTGCATCCATTGATGCAAGAGACTTTTGGGTGAGGGGGGTGAGCTAAACATTCACCGAATTTATCATTAAGGGTAAAAGATCCTAATATAAGCCTTACGTCATTTTCCATTTTCGTCAATTATGGACAAAACACAGGTTTCAAGATTCTCTATTACAATCATTACACCATTATTTAATACATTTTTTCATAGGTGAAGTTAGGTACCTTTTAGATGATTTTTATGCATTCCACCTAGCTTATTATTTTAAGGTGCAAATAATGTTATATTCCGATATGTATAGGAGTTATGTCATATATTTTGTGTGCTATTTCCATCCACTTAACTCACATACATTTGTGTCCATGGTTATCCATAAATAACTATGCATATCCATGCTTGGGGTATGCATATTGTGATATCATTATGTATACATGGGTTGGTGTGTGGTTGAAAACCTCTTATTTCCTTATGATGAGTCAACTATTGAGAGAGGTAACTACAAGAAAGAAAGTTTTAGTTACGATAATTTATTTTTACCATGTTTAATGTGCATGATATTTTTAATAATAATATGTGTAAATTGGCTAATTAATGTGGTTGATTACTTTACCAATGTTCCCTAAGTAAAGGATGTGCCATTTCTTGTCCCAAAAGATCGAGATAATAAGTTAGATGATATCTATGCCTAGAATGGAAGTGGTAAATATGTTATGGTCTCTATCAATCAATATTGAATTAGGGTAGCTACTTGATCAATTTTAGTTCAAGGCACTGCAACTATTGGTTAATTCTCATGGAGGTTATATGAGACATGTCAATAATTTTTGAGATATTGTTGGGTGCCTTGGAAATTGTGAGTTGCATAGGGTAGTAGAACATAAGATTGTGTGATTGACAAGAAGATGTATACTTGTTTCCAAGTTATGGTGTTGAGTTTAGCATTACTACTAGAGTACAAATGATGCATTAATATATGATCATGTTGAGGGAATTGTGATGCCTTTAGATAATACTTTGTTGAGGGCAGTGGTTAGGAAGTAGTTGGCACCAATATTGGTGTTACCAGTAGTAGTGCTCGTAGCACTAGTAGTATAACTAGAAATGTTTAGTGAACCACTTGATATGTGCATGCATCAAGGATACCTTCCATATAAAAACCATGCATTATTAACCCTAATAAAAATATTAACACTTTAGCATAAATGAGTGCATGAGACGCATCCATTTTCTAATGTTTCATCAATAAAACATATAATAAATGAATCCCACAATATATATCCCCCAATATGAACCCACGTCCTATGGCATTTC
>APFE031664066.1:0-10859 GCA_000404065.3 Pinus taeda | reverse complement strand
ATCAATTCACGCTGCTATGCAAGTTCCTAGTTGTATACTAAAAGGTGGATTACGAAGACCAACCTGGAATCCAACGCAGATGTCGAAGTAGAGTTGACCCTCCGGCTCCCTTGCTTCAGCAGGTCACAATCCTAGCGATCCTCACGAACGGACACCTGCACATGCAAAGACTGAGACAACTACAAGCATAAAATCCACCAAAGTACAACTATATTTCAGTCAGAAAGGAAATAAATCAAGCATGATAATAGGCAATGAGATTGGAACCATAATAGCAGTCGTTTATTAATGAATAATAGGCAGAGAAAGATACAACCAAGGTTATGACGTTGAACCTATTCTCTCGTTGGGCGAGCAGCGATGTATGCCTTGCAATATACCTTCTCTCTCTCAGGATTCCGGCAGCATAACCTCCCTATGCTTCAAGACTCTTACTATCACTCCAGACAAGCATAATCACAACTAGCATTACTCCAGAACTCCCTTTACTCCCGAACTCCCTTTACTCCAGAACTCCTTTGTCTAATGCATGAGGACAGACTTTTATAAATGGAGAAGGGAGGAAGATTCAATGCACCAGGACGCCCATTGTGGATCGACATTATCTCCGAAAAGCTACCGAGGATAGATGTCAAGGATAGATGATGAATCTCGACCTCTATCGGATGGATTTTTTCCCTCAAAAGACTTCATGATCGGAAAGGAAAAAACATATGGGTGCGCGTTTGCAAAAAATCATTACCAAACTTAGTTGGCGACTAAGAAAAACGGTTTCGGTAAATGCTGAAACTCACTATCTAAAGACCTCAGCGACGTTTATTTGTCTCTCGATTCTGATTCCGCTTTCCGCCGGACTTTTAGTTTGTGGTAAGTGCATGCACATTCCAACTCTGTACACGTCCCGCAAAACGCAAATGTACGACTAGTCGATTGACGTTGCTTTTTTAAAGCCACAGTTGTTCGACGACGGAGAATCACCCTATGTGGAACTCAAATTAATTTCAAATGCCAAAAAATTTTAGAAATAGGAATTGGTCAAAGACTTGTTTTCATATTCGCTAAAAAGGGATTTATTTACAAATATATAAAAAAAATTAGAAGTAAGAATTGGTGATGAGACTTATTTTTATAGTGAAAAAAATTGTTTTCATATTCTCAAAAAAAGAATTATTTGCAAATACCAAAAATTTAAAAAGAGGAATTGGCGATAAGACTTGATTTGAATTCGTTCAAAACTTCTGAACTCCTTAATAGAGTCAACGAGTGACCGGAAAAGAAGCATAATTTATTTTAAAAGTGTGAATTGTCCAAATCCTTTTCTAATATAAAAAAATGAATACGCATGGTGGTTGCGTGGTACATTTCAGACACAGGCACGGTAGTTGATCTGTAAGATTGTGCATTTTTCCAATCTTAAAATAACGTTATTTCTTATTAAATGGAATCATTTTTCAAGGTGGAACACTCTCATCGAATTATGCGGATGATTGCTCCCAGAATGGAAATTCCAGAATGTTAAGGTGTTTTTTTCACAAACCATTACATATTCTTTGAAGACATGACATATTCTATTACCAATCTAACAATAATTATATCAACATTTACTTGTTGTACTATGAATTTAACAATAATGATGTCAACAACTCTCCAGTGTAAACTAGTTGGTAAAGACATTTCTCGTATGAATTCGCAAGTTCAATCCCCAACTTATCCAGGTTCGTGGTAGTGGCAAATACGAACGCCCAGAGATTATAGTAATAGCTATCACTGTAAAGTAAATCATTATTATCGCTTGGCATATTGTTTATGGTTAATTATGTGATTAAATATTTCTTTTTAAGCATAATATAATGATGGCTGTCAGTATGGATCTAAAGTGAATCATTAATATCATTATTACCACTTAGTATATTGTTTATTGAACAGGTCATTAAATAAGCGCAAGTAGAATCTACGCAATGTGAAGTATTTCTTTTTAAGCATAATTAGAAATTCCGAAATTCCGTAACTTGTTTATTACAGTTCAAATATAGAAATTCGCTGTAATTGGATATTGAATTTTGTAGCTTATTCCTGTTATATTGTCTCAAACTCTTCGTATGTTTTTAAGTTTATCATTTGAATCTTAAAAGTAGCTGAAATGTTTTAAAGGGGTCTTCTTTAAGTTTATTATCAGTAACAAAACATATTATCAGACTAACAATATATGCTTATGCTTAATTCTTTAATTAAAAAATATATAAAACTGAAAAGTCGTGGAATTCTATATCGATAAAATTTATAAGACATCAAAGCTTCCTCCATGGACTCTATCTTGACACCAGTAACTCTTAAAGGCAAGCAATCTCACTTTGTAGCCAGATATAATCTTTAGACAAGCAATTAAACTTCCTCATTAAGTTCATAAAGAATATGGCAATACCAAATCCATTCGAAGGGGTTGCAATACTTATTGAATTTCATGTAAGTTGGTCTCAATATTGATGTAGAAGGGACCTTAGAGAGAAGGAGGGATTCCAACCCTACATTAAAAAAAGTTAAGAGTCAAATTTATTTGCATAAAAAAAATGATATGATAAAGAGTTGAGATTTTCTTTAGAAAATTTATATGAAATTTCATGCATAGAGGAGTAAGTGTTTTAAACATTGAATTCTTAAAGGACTTCATGTGCATTGAATTCTTAAAAAAAATTCATGGCTAAATAATTGTGTGAATCACATGATTTATTAGAAAATGGGGTCCAAATAAGTCTTTGTATATCCCAAACTATGACAGATGTGTAAAAACAGAAAGAGGTTTTTGTAAATGATCCTTTTTTGCTAGAAAACTATTTCGGATTTGAAAAATTCGTGTCCAACCTCTTGGAAACGGTGTCCAAAGTTGATGGGAAAAACCATAAAATTATGTAATATTTAAATCTGGAAACATGGGCTGCAAAGATTCATCGAATATTCCTAGCCATGAAGCCTTTGTAAAAATTGACAGATATTTTTTTAATGAACTCATTCCCAATTAAAACCACTTTTGTTTTTCAAAAGTTCATTTCCAATTGTTTCCATTTGATTTGTCAGACCACTAAGAATAGTTGTTATGTACATATAGAGATAAATAAATAACTATTAAGTTTGATATTTCTTATAAATAAATAAGTTATTCGCATGCACAAAAATAGAACAATTATGTTGATAATTCTTGAAAAGAAGTAAGTTATTCACATGCACCAAATAGAACAATTATGTCAGTAATTCTTGAAACGTAATTAAGTTATATCATTTAAAAAATTATTAAGGATGTTCTCATGATGCATATGCTTTAAATCTTTAAAGAGAGATATTGTACTCTTAAAGAGAATATGTGCTTATGTGCATAGGAATAATATCTAGTATATTTGATTTACTGGAAATGAATATGTGAGTAAATTTTTTGAGAAAGAGTTCTATTAAATCCTTTACATAAAATACCACGGGTTGTGTTATTTGAGAATGTTTTCTTATTTATGCTATTTCTTTATGAAATATGAACAAATTTTCAGATGTGTGAAAGGATGGGAAAATATTTTGTATTGCGTGAATCATAGCTAGTGAGTTAGCTAACTTTTGGGAAAAGAATAATTAGTGTGTTAAATTCCTTGTAAATATATATATATATTCAAGGAAGTATTTGTTGTGTTAAAACTTCTTAAAAATAAGAGAAGAGAAAAACAAGTCCTTGTATATATTATGGAATTAGATTATTAGAGAGGAAAATGGGCAAACGTACGCTTTATCATGCTCAGATTCTTCTTGCGGATTCTTTAGAGAAACATATACACTTGCATGAATGGAAAAATATAGTTTTGGTATTGGATTTTTAGTGAAATGTAAGGTTCAATCCCATAATAATGATTGTATTAACCTTCTTTTGGGAAGAATAGTATGAAATTGCACACATAAAGGGATTAAATATCGTATTAGTTTTCGTTTAGGATAAGATTATGTATAGTTATTGGGCTAAATAGTTTGGTAAGAGGAAAGTGTTTCTTTGTATGTATGAAAGGATAAATGTTATGTGTTTGATCTCTTGGAAAAGAAATGTGTTTATATTTCCATGCAAGATTTAGTTAATTTTCTTTGGAAAAAAATATACGTTTCACATAAAAGAAGAATGCACTATCATGTTATTTTATGTTGAAGAGGACAAGTAGTTGCATGCACAAAATTATAAGTATTATGTTAACTATGTTTGAAATAGAGCTTGCATTTTATACATAATAACCATTGTAAATGGCTCTCCCGTGGAAAATATGTTTTTAGAAAAGAGCACGCGTTCATATGCATAACATTTATGAATATATTGTGTTAGGAAGAAAGAAAATTGTGTGTTCGGCTAGTTCTCTTGAAAGCTTGTTATGCATTTGCATGAAAAAGAACTATTGTCGAGTATGTTAGCTTTCCTTTGAAAGAATATGAAAGTGCTTTGCAAAGATTATGTCAGTGTAATGTTCAAAAGGATGACACTTTGATAGTGATTTGCTTGTTACTAATGCATGTGCAATGATGTTAAAGAATATATTTCATTACATTATGTTTATGATTTATGCATGCACACGAATAAATGTTGAAGTGTCACTAATAAATATTTATTATTGGTTAATTAATATTTTATATTTGATCCTATCATGATATCAAGTGTGATGGTGACAGTAATGATAGGAAAGTATGATGACTTGTGTAAAGGATAATTCACATTTAACATTGCGGTAGATAAATATTTTTGGTCCATGCAGATTTAGGAATGCCAACTCTCAGATGATCCACTAATGAGAAGAACTAGGTTCCAAGACTTAATGTTCATGACTTCATGGGTAAATGATATCATGATGTTTGCAATAGACTATAGCTAGTTATGCTTCAATTTAGATTATAATTTTCTATACTAATTTAAAGAAATGATTAAGGGATGGACTCCCTTACAATCCATTAATTGAGGGGTGAACACCCTCACTATCGTTTACTTATAAAATTAAACATTTGTTGGTTTTCATGCAATGGGGTTTTTAGGGTATATCAATGTCTAAGGTGTGATTTCTTGTTGTCTCTCCCTTACATGACGTGATGGTTATATTATTAACAATGTGATTAACTTACTAAGTTAAAATAATAATGGAATTGATGCAATGTTACATTCAAAATTTTAAGTTAATATGCTACAACAATGATAGTAAATGGTTTTGTAACTCATTATGTTTTTACTAAATATTTCTCTATGTAATGATGATGATTATTTTAATGGTCGTGGAGGGGTTATAGAAAGTAATTTAGAAATTCACAAATTGGTAAATGTTAAAACAAAAATTCCTAACTCCATGTATTTTCCTGTGAGGTTACCACAGGATGTTACAAGTGGTATCAGAGAAAAAGGTTGCAACACTGGCACCTTTTGGAAATCATTAAGAAAAAGAGAAGTAGAGGTATGATGCTAGTGGGAATTATCTTAGGTATGATTCGAATTGAACTTGTAGTAGACTACAATTAACATGAGATGCATGATGCCTCATTAGTGATCACATTAAAGAGTAGAAAGTAATAATGTGTCTTTAAATGTTGTGATCTTGACATTTGAATATGGATTCAGATAAAAGATAATAAAACTATGATGTATATATGAAAAATATTTAGAACTAACTAGTTACAGGGAGGGTTAATTACTAACCTTTGCATGTATACTATGACAATAATGATTATGGTGCATAAAGAAAAAACATGACTAAAGTTATAATGTACTACTTATAAATAATGAATGCGTGTATGGTTTTTTTCATAACTAAAGAATGTAGATGTTGGGGTTGACCGTGAAGGGTACATTAAAATATTAAAATAAAAGAAATAAAAAAATTGAAAGAACCTCTTTAGATGTTAAATTGAGAAATGTGTCAAGTGGAATTCATATAGTGAACTTAAACTCAATGAAAAACTTATTGTAGCATAATATTGGATTGTCTTTCTTCATGTAGATTTTTCGATTAAATGTTGCATTCCATGTGTTTGAGAAAGGTAGTAAATGAGATCCAAAGTTTTATTGTTTTAAAGAATTGCACCTTTAGGAATTTTTGATGTGATTTAGCTTAACTTCAGGGTATATTCATTCCTTAAGACCATGTCAACCCCACTTTTATTCCAAAAAAGTTCTTTTCAAAATCATATCCATAATTTGGTCGATTTTGGTGATTTGTCACAGCCCTTGGGGAATGGTGATTGTCTTGTTTGATAGAAATTTTATCATTGATGACATTAATATGATTCATGCTATTTTGTAAATTCTAGTCTTTCTATCTCTTTGATATTTTAAACATATATACGGAAATTTATTTCATGTATGCTAACTATTTGCTAAAATGCCTCAATGGTTGTAGATTTCATGCTTGCAATCCTCTTGCTAAAGTACCTCAATGGTTGTAGATTTCATTCTTGCAAATTATTTGATAAAATCCCACATTGGTTGTAAATTGCATGATTTCAATTATTTTTTTCCAAAAATTCCCCAATGGTTTTCACTTATATGGTTGCAAGATAATTGTAAACAAAACAAAATATTGCATTTTGTGCCCTAGTGTTCAATGGGACTACTATTTCTCTATAATATTTATGGTTGGGAATGTGGAACCGTATAGAAAGTACAATGTTATTGTATGCAAGATAATTTGATATTTTCTTTGTAAGTTGCATAATTGTTGTTATGTGGAAATTTGGAATGTATACCATTTGTATGACATGTGATGAATTGTCGTTAATGTAGTTTTACAAATTAAGGGACCCATGTTGAGGGTAAATTATAGATGCATGGTGTACATATATATTCCTTTGCCTTGATGCTAACATGAAAATGGAAAATGATGAAAATTACAATATATTTTTAGACATTGAATTATTATTGGATAGAATGGCTATGGAAGTCATTATGGGACTGATGTGACGATGTAATATTTTATTTTATTATTGATTTAATGAATACATTGTTTGGTACATTCAGGAACTAACTCTATATTTTTAGAAGACTTCTTGTCAGATTATCAAAAGATATGTGTGGTTAAGTCCAAGATGGATCTTCCCTATAAGTCTCCTAAAAATTCTTAGGAGAAAATAATAAAGAGGAAAATATTAACATAATGGGAGTGAAAGATTAAATCACTTAGTTGGAGAGAAATCCTAAGTGGGGTGTAATAAAGAAAATCCGAGAGAGAAATATGTGCTTTAACGAAAAATAAAAGAATATTTTTCGAAAAACTAAAACAAAATGGCGGAAGTAAAGGCTAGCAGACCTTTAAGCATGACACTGCTAAAAATGTGCTAGGAAGAAACCACCAAGGAATCAATGACGTTGTTGATTCTAGTGGAATGTAGATCTTAGCTCGATGGAGAACTATTGGAGATAGTTCACAGTTGGGTTGAATATGTCCAACCCTTGAATAACTCCAAGACATTAACTATAGTCACATGAAATTATGTCTATATTTTACTATTGATTTGAAAATCGTCTAAAGATGTTGGATATTAGAACATACCATAAGCTGCATGTCTCTAATTTTTTGTATGTGCTATAGCTATGAATGCATGATATATTAATTTATCTAAGCGACTCTTGTGACGAAATAAGTAGTGCCTATAGGTCTATATAAGGAAATGAACGTGTTAGAAAAGAATTATGTATATGCATGCATAGAGAAAATAAATTGAAATATATACATGACTGAAATAATTTGTATTAGATAAAACAATGACCTATTGAACTTTAAATTCCTCACAGACCATAGAAAAATGGTTGGAGATAAATGCCATTAGTTTGAATTTGATTGAAATTACAACGGGAGAGAAAAATAGTAATTTACGAACAACACCGATGGGAAAGAAAGACTGGTGTAACCCACAAAAAAATTTACTTGATACAATATTTTGTCATTGTGATGGTGAGAGGGTTGGCACTCTCTGAGTACTTACATAAGTATGATGATTAAGGTATCATTTAACATTGCATAAATAATTGATAATGAAAAGTATTTCATTTGATAATCATTATTGATTCTACTTATTAAACATAAAAATCTCTCATTTTTAAGGGAATGATTCCATTTTTTTTGTATTTTAGATTGCTATTATGAGTAAAAGTTAAAGTCCCAATAAAAGAATAATACCAAGGATGATGTTCTCTTTAAGGGGGGCAATATGCAATATCCCTAGCATAATCTCCCGTAAAAACTCTCGTAAAATGAGGGTTGTTGATTAATTAATATTATTTATTTTCTTTTTATATTCACTGCGAATATTCTTGTAATTCCTAATTACAAGGAATATAACAAGAATTAATTCTTTAATTCTTTTATTTAGATAATTTATATTCATTTACCTAAAATAAATTATATTTTCCAAGTTGGGTTTGTATTTTATGAGTTTTAGAAATAATGAGTAACAATTTTAGAAAAACTATGGATAGGTGATATTTTGTACATAAGGCAAAAATAGAATACCTTGAAAAGAAAAACATGAGAGATTTATGGATGATTTATTGAGTGATTGTAGAATTTAGAAGAATATGATTTATGGATAATATATGGAGTGATTTTTGGATTTAGGAAAAAATAGATTTATGGAATGCTTCTATGATTTATAAAAGCTATTGCATTTTCTCAATTCTACTTGTTGTAAGCCTATGGAAAATTTTGAGAACGAGTGACAAAAACATATAGAATGGAGCCAAGAGATAATAAGTAGGGATTCCAAGCATTCATTAAAATATAAGTAACTATGCTATTTAAAAATTATTTTGTTCATATAGGGTGCATGAAGAAATAAGAATCAAATTATTTTTCTTGAAAAAATTCATATGATAAAACGCTGAGATTATTTTATTGGGAAAACCTCTATGGAATTCCACGCATAGAGGAGTAAGTGGTTTTATGATTGAATTTTTAAAATATTTTATGTGTATTGAATACTTAAAATATTTTCATGGCTAACTAATTGTGTGAATTACATGATTTATTGGAAAGTATGGTCCAAATATATCTTCGTATATCCCAAACTATGATAGATGTGTAAAAACACAAATAAGATTTTGTAAATTAGCTTCTCTCTACATAATCCTCTTTCATATTTGAAAATTCATTTCCAACCTATCAAAACCGTGTCCAAAGTTGATGGGAAAAACATAAAATTATGTAACATTTAAATCTGGAAACATGGGTTGCAAATATTCATTTGAATATTCCTAACCATGAAACTTGTGTAAAATCTGAGAGAGGTTTTTTTTAATGAACTCATTTCCAACAAAAACAGTGAAAATTTCCAATAAAATACCATGGGTTGTGTTATTTAGAATGAATTTTTATTTATGTTATTTCTTGATGAGATATGACGAATTTGTGTGATGTGTGAAACAATACGAAAATATTTTGTATTGCATGCATCATAGCTAGTGAGTTAGCTAACTTTTAGAAAAAGAATAAATAGTGTGTTAATATATATATCTATATAATATATATATTATATAAATATATATTATATATACACACGCGAGGAAGTATTTGTTGCGTTAGAGCTCCTCAAAAAGAGGAGAAGAGAAAAACAAGTCCTTGTCTATATTATGGAATTATATTCCTAGAGAGGAAAATGGGTAAACATATGCTTTATCATGTTAAGATTCTTTTGGAAAATTATTAATAGAAACATATAGAGTTGCATGCATGGACAAATATAGTTTTGGTATTGGAATTCTAGTGAAAACCAAGATGCAATCACATAATATTGATTGTATTAACCTTATTTTTGGTACAATAATATACATTTGCACAACTAAAAGGATTAGCCATCAGATTGGTTTTATTTTGGGAGAAGATTATGTATAGTTATTGGGTGAGATCTTTTGCTAAGATGACAATGTTTCTTTGCATGTATGAAAGAATAAATGTTATGCGTTTGATCTCTTTGAAATGAAATGTGTTTATCTTTCCATGCAATATTTAGTTAGTTTCCTTTGCAAATAAATATATGTTTCGCATGCAAGAAGAAAAAGCTATCATATTATTTTTTGTTGGCAAGGGAAAGTGGTTGCATGCACGAAATTATAACTATTATGTTAACTTTTTTTCAAATATAGCTTACATTTTATACATAGTATTAATTGTAAATGGCTCTCCCATGAGAAACATGTTTTTGGAAAAGAACATCATTGACATGCATAAGTATATAATCTATTATGTAATCCCCTTGGAAAAGAAAACATAATAGTAGGCACAAAAAAAATTGTTAGTTGGGTTAGTTCTCCTAAAAGCTTGTTATGCATTTGCATGCACAAGAACAATATCTAGTATGTTAGCTTTCCTTTAGAAATAATATGAAAGTGCATGCAGGATTTTGTTAT
Organism: Pinus taeda; assembly: GCA_000404065.3. Classification (NCBI taxonomy): domain Eukaryota; kingdom Viridiplantae; phylum Streptophyta; class Pinopsida; order Pinales; family Pinaceae; genus Pinus; species Pinus taeda. The sequence goes on along the minus strand of APFE031664066.1, from coordinate 466 downwards.
CGTTTTGTTGGAAAGATGATGCTTGATATTGAATTTCCTGTTACTAATGCATGTGCAGTGATGTTAAAGAATATATTTCATTACAATATGTTTATGATTTATGCATGAACATGAATAGATGTTGAAGTGTCACTAATAACTATTGATTATTGGGTAACTAATATTTTATGTTTTATCTGATCATGATATTAAGTGTTCTTATCACATCAATGACAAGAAAGGATGGTGACTTTTGAAAAGGATAAGTGTTCTTATCACATCAATGACAAGAAAGGATGGTGACTTTTGCAAAGGATAATTCACATTTAGCATTGTGGTAGATAAAGATTTGTTGGTCCATGCAGATTTAGTAATGCAAATTGTTGAATGATCCACTAATGGAAAGAGTTAGGTTGAAAAGACTTAATGTTCATGACTTCATGGGTAAATCATATCATGATGTTTTTAAAATTATTATTTTTTTGAA
>APFE031664059.1:3271-14208 GCA_000404065.3 Pinus taeda | reverse complement strand
TTTAGAAAAGCTTTTGGTCACCAAAATTTATGCAAGAAATTTATGTGAAAAGATTATTAATGCTATTAATTTGGTTGCTTCCTTCCAATTCTAAAATATTAGTGGTAAAGTTTGATAAGCATTAACTAAAAATTACTTTGAATATCTTTTATATTCAAATAACTAAATATATTTAAGAATTAATATTCACCATAATTCATGCAATTCTTTATATAAATATAATTAGGAGTAAAAATGTAAATATAAATATAAATATTTAGGAAGGTTTTTGATCATCAAACTTTATGCAAGAAACTTATTTAAAAAAATTATTGATATTGTTAACTTGATTGCTTCTTTCCAATTCTAAAATATTAGAGGTAAAGGTTGATAAACATTAACTAAAAGTTACTTTGAATATGTTTTATATTCAAATAACTAAATATATTTACTAAGAATTAGTATCCACCATAATCCATGCAATTCTTTATATAAATATAAGTAGGAGTAAAAATGTAAATATATCTTTTATGAAATATTATTGGTCAGCGAAATTTATGCCAGAAACTTATGTAAAAAAATTATTGATGTTGTTAACTTGGTTGCTTCCCTCCAATTCTAAAATATATAAGTTGCGTAAAACTTATTTAAAAATAATATGGAAACTAAAGTTATTAAATAAACATATAGAAAAATAAAAATCTACACTATTTACATAATATTTTAAAATCAAACTAATTAAATTAAAAGAAGACAAAAATGATAATTCCATGTTTTAGTTAACTAATGCAACTTATAGAAAGAAAAAAATTGATTTCAAAATATATAAATTTAAAAAAATATATAACAAAATTTTTAACTATTGAGATTCTTAATCTGTGGATAGACTTTGTTACAATACCATGTGCCAATGTTATGGGTTACTAACACCAAATGTCCAAAAAACCATAACTCACGTTCAGGGTTGGAATTTGGATTCCTCTTTACCCATCATACAATTTTTTTTGACGTTTTAGGTCTTTATGTTGCCCTTCAAAAACCATTATGTTTAAAATTTTGCCCTTCAAGGGTGATGTTTTGATTATAAATCAACCCTTCACTAATAAAGGTTTCATTAAAAACACATATCTATCATAAGAAAAAAACGAAATGACCATAACACAGAAACGACTTATTGAACTCTCAATTTTGTTGGGAAATTGTATGGAACACTCACAATAAAATCTCCATAATTCTGAAATCAAATGTTCCTTACTCATACATGCCATAACATTTGTATATATGAGATATTACTAAGGAGATCTTATGGGATGTATAAGATGACCAACAAAGTAAAACTATAAGATGGATTATCCTCTACATCATCTCCACGATCATAATCACATGGAATCAATGTGGGGGTCCATGATAGAGAGTTTGTAGTGAATAAAGTACAATGTATTAAAGTGTTTTAATATTTCATAAGTGGCGGTAGATGTCATTCTTCATGAGCCATATCTTTCACAAATTTTAAGTGATATGTTGAGACACTCGATATATGGTGCAGATTGTAGTCAAAGTGACACTTCATCTATTCCACAGATGACATTCTGACATAGGATAACTTTCATAATTGAGTGGTGAGTCAGTGACCCTTGTGACAAGCCTCTCGCCCAAATAATCCAATAAAGGTGGGTGGCCAATACACTCAGGGAGAGCAAGTGGCAACAAGAAATATGGTCCAAATTTATTATGAGAAGGAAGATGTTTTTTCTTTCAGCTAAGTAGGTTTGATATGCACTAACACACTCATGGATTGATTGTTTGTTTCATTCAAGTGGGAATTTTAATGTTGTTTGCATAAGAGATAGATGCATATCCATTGAATTTCAAGGAAAATAATTGGACTTGGATTCCAATCCAACTTACCCTGATCAAATGAACAAATTGTGAGTTATTGAAAGACATTCCTTCAAAGGAGTATGAAATAGATATGTTTTATGCCCCTTGTCCCTTCTAGGTGACACCTATGAGAATTCAATCATACTAGATTGAGCATCTAATGAGATCTCATCATGAACAAGACATTTTTAAACCAAGCCTTTTTTTTTTGTGGCATATATATATATATATATATATATTATATATATATATATTATATATTATATATATATATATATATTATATATATATATAAATATATATATTCTGAATGACATTATTTGATATAAAGTCTCTATAGAATAGATGCTTATTGATCACTTAGTTTTGTAGACATATATTTAAGGAAACTAGGCAATAACCTTCGTTGAATGGTCCAATATCCACTTTGCATGGTTGTTTTTCCTTAGGCTATAGGTGCTTTTGTGCAAGTTGTAAGTATCTTAATTCCTACTTTAATAAAAATATGTTTTTCTTTCTATGTGTGTGCATATTCGAATTCACTTGGGAGCTTTCTTCAATTGACATGGTTCACTCACATGCACCTCAAGCTGCATCAACAAGAAAACAAATCAATCAAAGGTGAAAAGGGGCCTAAATAGATTTATCCATGGAAAATCGAAAGCTTGCAATATTAATGTTACAGAAGAAAATAGAGAAAGACTAAGAATGTGAAGCCTAGGAATAAAAATATGCAAAATTGTTAACTATAGTTTCTATTTGTAATAATTCCTAAAGCATAAAAGAGCCAAAGAAAGGCCCTTTCTAGATGGTTTTGTCAAAAATGGTTTCCAAGGTAAGATATCTAAATTATTTTCATGTTTATAATTGAGTTCTTCAACACCATTTCTACATTTATTAATTTTAATAAGTTAATAAATGGTTTCCAGTAATGTTTTAGATTCATTTCATTTTGATGGTCAAATTATACAATTAAAAAATTAGATTTTGGTTTACTTGAATGATTAAGCCACTTAAACTATTACAAGTATGTGTTTAAGTAACACAGCTGGTTGGTGATATATAGAGTAAAACATATTTCATTTTGATGGTCAAATTGTACAATTAACAAATTAGATTTTGGATTATTGAATTCTTAAGCCACTTAAACTATTACAAGTATGTGTTTAAGTAACACACTTGGTTGGTGATAGATAGAGTAAAACATAAACGACAGTAATAGTTAAATATATACACATTTCTTACAAATTTTATAAAATACTTGTGTTTATAAATTGGAATTGTTGACAATTTTCTTTTTAGTTCTAGAGTATGTCTTAAAATTGCTTTTATTTGGCTAAGAGTTTGATTTCATGGAATGTAAGGAAATAGGTTAATAGCCCAAAACACATTTGGTAAGAATGAAATCCAAACTCATGCTTAGTTTTTCTTGAATAACCATGATAAGTCAACCTGGATTATGGATAGCGTCTAGTGATGATTGTCCCCAATGTAAATAACTAAAACATCATAAAGAAAACACTAAATTTTTAAAAAAAATTGTATTTTTTAAGTTTTAATTATTTAAAGTTGAAGAGATTTTTAAATATACCAAATTAATTTATACATTAACAAAAAAATAATTTAAACCATACAAAACTACAATTTCTTTAAAACATATTACTCTGGATTCCAATCCAAAAAAAACTAAAATAATTAATATATATATATATATATATATATATATATATATATATATATATATATATAATATATAATATATATATATATAACACCTTTCAATTTAAATTATTATATATAAAATAAACACTTTTCTAAATTTAAATTTTCCATATCCACAGAAAACCAAACAAATAATAATTATTATATCTATTAATAAATTAAAACCAAAACAAACATTTATAAAATTAATATAAAAAATAACACTTTTCCAATTTTAAATTATTAAAAAAAAATTAAAATTTTAATAAATGTTAGTCAAAATACATTAAAAAAGAGCGTTGTTTAAATTACATAAAATGCAAACTAATTGATTTAAATGGAAATTTATCACAATGGTGTCTACTCTTCAAACCGTTGGAAGAGTTTATTTATCATAAAAGCTCGGCTTCAAATTCAAATGTTAGATTATCACATCCTCTGAAAATCAAAAGCAACTCTGCTCAAAGTATAGGAACAGTCATATCTGAATTTTTTTTTTCAGGGTCGAGACTTATAATCCATTCGAGGATCGGGAAGTTGCCATGGTCTTATGCTTAAACTCACGGAGTTGTCTTCCATACTAAGAGTCCTCTGGCTGTCTGCATTATACAACTCTACAAATATTATTGCTGCATAACGGCAAGACTGAATAACTAGGAGCTCCTATACTTTAGAAGATAAAAATTACAATGCAAGTCACATCTGATAAGGAAAGCTTTTTGTATTTCAAAATTAACTGTCGTAGTAGCACTTGGTTCGAATTCCAATGTTTTGCACTAGATATTTTCAGATTTTGAAATCTCCAGGCCAAGATTCGAAATTAAAGTTTATTGGTTGATAAGATCATGATGGACTTATTAGAGGTATGTTCCAGGTTGAAGTGGAAAGGTGTCAGTTGTTACATAAAATATTAATAACGTTTTAAAAAATAACTTGGCCGTCAAAAATACGTTCTGCAACTTTCCAAACACGTCATGCTCGACGGTCATTTAAAAAATTTCAACGTATTTTACGGGCAAAATGGCCTTTGACAGGCAAAATGCTTGTCAAATTCCAACCCAGCTCCCGTTTATATAATATTTTTTTAATTAACCAATTTTATTAAAAAGACAAAACAACATTGCTATGTATAAAAGGCAAGGCAAATAAACATAATCATGAACACAATATAAAAGCAATCAACGGAAAAACCCAAAAAAAGGAATTTCATTAGTCCTTGGCTAAGATGGTAGGGGAGCCCACACATGCTCAACCCTTGGCGCTTTAGAATGGAGACTAATAAGTCTATTTATAAACTTCTTTCCATCCAAAGACAAGTGACATCACACCATAGGTCACAAAACTATGTGCTCAAAATCACTCACTATAAAGTGTCATTCACTAGTGAAGGTTAATCCTAACAAACTTTTGATTTGTGATTACTACTAAAAATATTCTAGAATATTCTAAAAAAGTTAATTTAATTAAGGTTTTGTTCCTGAGTGGTTGGCAACTTGGCATAATGAGATGTTATCTCTCCACTCGATTTCAAATCCCAACTCAATAAGTTACTCCAATAAATTAACAATTCACTATACTAAAATAAAAATAAACAAATCAAATTTTATATATATATATATATATATATTATATATATATATATAAACACATAATGATGTTAAAATAATAACATAACCACTGAAAATAACACAATTAGTTAAATTTTAAAATATATAAAACATAAAAATCCATATTACACTTTTTTCAATAAAAAAGAAAAAGCGAGTTTAATCACATGGAAAATTTTGTGACCGGTCCAAATAATCAACTTTCTGCCCAAAAAAACCAATTTTATACCTATATACAATTTTAAAACAAATATTCTACAATTTTAATAAAAAGATCCATGCCACACTTTTTCTATGAAAAAGAAAAAACGAGCGTGGACAATTTTGTGATCTATCCAAATGTGGCAAAATAACATTTTATTAAAATAAACCATTTTAAAATAAATATTTCTACCACCAATCTTTATAATTTTAATAAAAATAAAATACATGCGTTAATCTCCATTTGCATCACACCTTAAGCGTGAAAACGAATATCTATTGTTTGTTTTATAAACCTGGCAAGGGTTGAGATGCTATAAACCTTTTATAGCAAACGCAGTGATGATCTCTTTGCAAACTTCAAAAACGTCCTCCCCTTTCTCAACCTTCACTATCTGTCCCCATTCTATACCCTTTGCATAATAGAAATACACATTGATGTTATTGTACACATTGATGTTAGTGTGCACTTTGAAATCTTTAAACAACTTAGAATGCTCCGTCCATAAAAATATGTGTAGCCTTCTTCCACCTACCCCTCCACAGAAGGTGTCGTAGGCGTGTTCAGGGTCACCATTATTCCAATTGCCCTCTTGAAATGTAACACGTACACGAGAGCAAGGGGAACTGACACTGTAACCACCGTCAAGAAAGCACAGCAATATACCACTCAGAGAGTGGAAACCTCCTAACGCCTTACGAAAGTGGAAATCTTCCTCCGAGAGATCTGCATAATACACGATATCCTCCATGTTGGTCTTAAACCTCCCCAGAATACAACGAACTTCGTTCCGATTAGACAGCTGCAAAAGTTTCATGAATTAATTTCAATTGAATAAATTTAAAATCCAAATTATACAATATTATTCTTATTGGTATCTCATCTCAGATAACTTTAACACCCACCGCCCTGCCATCTGCTAGTCCAGTAATGCTTGCAGTAGATAACTTTTCCTGATAAGGCAATCTCTGCACAGAACTTCCAATTTTAAGTTAGAGAGAGAATATATAGTGTTTTTAAATTCAAATCGCAATATCCCCAACAGTTAAATTTAAATATATAAGCTTACACCAACACCCGTGCACCACCAAATACCATATAGTTCTGGGTACATAAAGACCCGTGCACAGATCGATATACTCACCAAAAGTACCCCGATGTCATTCCAGATAGTTCTCGTATCGGTTGAAATGTTGAGACGATCCAAACGTCCACACTTGCTCAATCCTTCCAGCCCTTTTAGCTTCCAACATCCCGTCGCTTCAATCTCTTGTAGCGATATTAGACCACCGACATTCAGGGTCTCGAGATCAATACAATTACTTACACGGATGAATTTAAGATTTGCCAGATTTGAAAGAGTTGTTAATGTCTTCAACTTGGGGCAGGATGAAAGGTCTAGATTTACTAGTGCTGATGGCAAGGCATTGACCTTCATTAGCACACTATTTTGTGAAAGATCAATAGTTTCGAGCCTGGATAGAACACCTTCGGGAATGCATATCTCGGATATGGATGTGAAATTCAATGAAAAATCTCTTAAAACACTCTCCTTATCCTGGAAAGTAAAGTTGCATATTGGACTTTGTTTTATGGCCAAAACCTTGATCTTCGGTGCTTCAATTTCTTGTGGTAAGATGCGCCGTAGAGCGGAGCATCCATCCAGAACCAACTCTGTCAAACCCTTCAACTTGCCCAGACAAATTGGTAACTTTGTTAACCGTGCGCTCCCTATTTTTAGTTGTTCTAAATGGTCTAGTATTTCCAAACTGTCGGGTAATTCTGATAAACCAGTATCTAGTAAATTCAGATATCTTAAATGCATTTGATATGGGATTGCCAGAGGCAAAGCTACTAAGTTTCGACAGCCTTCGAAGTCTACATACTTAAGAGTGGAAATGTTTCCCAAAATATCGGGTGAGATGGAAAGAGAGATGCATTCTCGCAATGAGAGATATTGAAGTTGCAATAACTGAGAGAAAGTGTTGGGCAGTGCAGTCAGATTAGAGCAGCCCGATAGATCTAAATGTCTTAGGTTTGGAAGTTGGGAAAACTCAATTGGAATTGACTGTAGGAACGCCAATTTTTTTAACACGAGCTTCGTCAATGTTCTCACGCCTGTTGCCTTCGATCCTAGGAAGCGGAAAAGGGGAGCAGGGTCCCGTATAGTAATGCCCTCAATACTCATCTCACTTAAGTGCGAGGGAGGCTGCAAAGCACATATGAGCTGTTAATTTGACGCATAATTGCATAAATGACAAATTTAAGTCTAACAATACTCACTGCGATGTGCTTACATCATCGTCAAGACTGTTGAACAACGATTGGAAGTCTTCGCCCTTACCCTCAATTTCTAGAACTCTTAATCTTCGCAGAGAGATCGAGGGTGGCAAGTGACATGAACGTACCTGGCGCAAGCGAAGCCATACCAAGTCTCCAGAGACATCCCACTTTTCCCATGACAGAACGTTCGCTTGATCAATTAGAAAGAGATGCATACCTTCAACCTTAGTTTTATTATCAACCAAGCCAACTGTCCACTCTATTCCGGAGGACCGAATTCCCCGTATCCTGATGCGTGATCCGGCCTGACAATCAAATTCAGCGTGCAAGTTAAAATGTCTATTTTCTTTATTATAAACAGAAAACTTAATAATCAATCAAATTTACATACCTGCAATCGCAACATTTGCTTTACATCATCTGAGCTAGAAAGTCGTAGCGGCTGAAGCGTCGGCAACGTACGAAGCTCTTCCCGGGCAATATGTCTTGCCAAATCCCTGAGTTGATTGTGCACTGTAATTTTAACACTTCCATACTCGTCACCATGAACGTCCACGAGGCATTTTTGACGGAGACTTTCCAGATAACCAACAATTCTGTTGTTTTCATATAATCCCTCCAAAACTCGAACCGCTAATTCTCGCTCTTCTCCAACTAAGAAACAGCCAGTGTCCAAGAACACCTCCTTCTCTACAGGGTCCAGAGCTTCATAGCACACTTTTAATGGGTTAATTACATCGGAAAGCAGAGTTGTAGAGAGTTTGTCCAACTGCCACTTCCAGTGCTCTACAGACTGGCCAAGAAAGAGTCTTCCCAAAACCTTTAAGGTCAAAGGCAACCCCTCACATATCTTCAGGATCTCCTCGATTAGACCTTCGAATTCTTCGGATGCCTTAGTTTCAGAGAAAGCATGGCGGCAGAAGAGCTCTCGGGCGTGAATTTTATGCAACGGCTTTACATAATATACTATAGTTCTTGAAGACGAGCGTCTGAGTAAATCCTGATCACGAGATGTGATCAATATGAGACTCCCAGAGGGCAGGTCATCCGTATCTAGCAGACCATCTATTTGATCCATACGATCAACATCGTCCAGAACCACAAAAATTCTCTGGAGACGCCGTAAACAATTTCGTAAAATACTCCTTCCTTTATAGATATTGTCAATATGGCTGAAACGATCACCCAGCAGATCAAAAAGAATCTTATTTTGCAAGGATAGTTTATCCGTTTTCCTGACATCACACAAAAAACATGATCGGGTAAAGCTGGAACATTTCAAGCCGTAGAGATATCTAGCGAGAGTTGATTTTCCTACACCAATCATTCCAGTGATCCCCACAACAGTTACTGGATGTCTTTCGCTCTTAATTTCATTATGAAAATCCTCCGCTGCTTGGTGCAGGCCGACTGAGTATTCACCGACTTCTAGTGGTTCCGCTTGAAGTATCTCTTGTACTGAAAATCCTCCGCTGCTTGGTGCAGGCCGACTGAGTATTCACCGACTTCTAGTGGTTCCGCTTGAAGTATCTCTTGTACTACAATTTTCACAATTGTTGGGTATTTTTTTTTACTTCTGTTTGTGATGGGAAAATACCAAAACCATAAAATATAAAATACAGAGGCAATGCTCTGTTTCCTTTACCCCAGGATCTTTTACACAGAGAAGTCTTTTAAAATTAATTACACAGGACAGAGCATTTCACCACCATAAAATTTCCATTCATTAAACAAAATCATTTACATATTCATCCTCTTTCACTCATATTCATCCTCTTTCACTCAGAGGGATTCACCAAAACATTTTCACATAAGTTACTCTGCCTCCTATGAAATTTTACACCCCTGTGTGTAAATATTTCATTTACATTCACTGCTGTGTGAAAACAAAATTACAGGGAGTTACAGATTTACCTTTTCACCTGTGTGAAACAATACATGGTTTGAGCAAAACAATCCACTGGTTTCATTTACTTCTCCTCCTCCTGCACTGCTGTGGAAACTTTACTTTTTACATTACAAACAAAAATAATTCTTTTCACTGCTGCTGCATTTTTCTTTTACATTTCAAACCAAAACATTTTTGCACATCTGTGCGTCCCCTGCAATACAAAATTTACTCTGTTCTTTTTCGGAGTTCCCCTGTTCTTCGTTCGCTGCTGCGAACACACATACAACTTCACCGTATACAACTCACACAGCGCATTACATATTTTTTTACAACGCCCGTATGTGTTTTTTTTCATTACAAAAGGTCAACACCGTAAAAAAATATATCAAAAAAAATAAAATAAAACTTACCTTATGGTTTCGGCCCATACTCCGTATTTAAATCGCCGTAAATAAAATTAAAGCCCTACCAAAACATATGACAGTCATTTAACAAAGGGGATGGGCAAAAACGTATGGTCCACACTGTATTAATTTTAAATCAGGCCCGTATGTACTTTTCCATGATCGGACGACGGAGAGACTCGGCATTAATCCAACGGCGGAGCTTTCATATCGGAAGACTTTTCTGACTGCTCTTTAAGCCATCGTGCAACTTGGTAAATCAACGGCGGTAAAAACTGGAGATCATCGGACGGATGAGAACGATATCGGAAGGGGTGAGTTGGGTGAAAGATACCTTCCGAAAAGTGTCAGGTGCTTATGTCATGCCAGCATCATGGGTGTCAGTTTGTCAGTATTGGACCACCATCGTACGGAAACCTCCTTAAGCCAAAAGCGGTGCGATATGATACTGGCAGTTTAGGTTTTCCCTGAGTGGTTTTCTCCGTGCGTTGACTGCTGACCGCGCGCACGGTGAAATTATAATTTTAACACTCCCCTTTAATTTCACCTGCTGGGCATTCCGTCATACCCAGACACTTCCTCAAAAATTCAAAGCTTTTCTGGTCCAGTGGCTTTGTCAAGATGTCTGCAACCTGTTCTTGTGTCCTGCAATGTTCTAGGACGATTTCTCCATTGTTCACTAATTCTCTGATGTAGTGAAACCTTGTATCAATGTGTTTCGTTCTCTTATGAAACACTGAATTCTTTGACAATGCAATAGCTAAGCTATTGTCGCAAAAAATCACTGTCACTTTTGCCTGCTCTTGGCCTAAGCTCCTCAACATCCTTCTCATCCAAACTGCTGGACATGCTGCTGCTGTAGTTGCCACATATTCAGCCTCTGCTGTAGACAATGCTACAATGGACTGCTTCTTTGAAGCCCATGAAATGGCTCCTAAACCCATATGGAAAACATAACCGGAAGTGCTCTTCCGATCATCAACACTTCC
>APFE031664058.1:0-20947 GCA_000404065.3 Pinus taeda | reverse complement strand
TGATGGAGAACAAGATCTAAGGATAGATTGGGATCAAATGGTTTGAAATGAACTATCTCTATATGGTTTATTATGTTTATTCTAGATCTGTATACTGACACATGTAATGATCTAAAGTGGGTATAACTTAAGTTTGAAATTGCTACAAGTCATGATTGAATATTTATATATGTGTACGCGAGTTTGGTTCATTGTAGTAGCATATACCATTTGAGCTATGATGTTTGAAGTTACAGGTGGTTCTGGTTGTTGATGAGTTCTGATGATTGTTTAATGGTGTCAGTGTTCTGCATATTCAGTTTGATTGATTGTGTTTAGTCTCAGTGTTGACGGATGAGATCTAATAATGGATCACGATCATAATGACTCATATTTATGTGATCTGATGGAATAGTTCTGATTGCTAACACAAATATTATCCTTGTATATGTAATAATCTGGATATGTTTGAAGTCAGGAAGTGCATCAAGTTATAAGTAAGTAATTGATGATATATACGTTGGTTCACTTTGGTGAAGTTGCGTATACACGTTAGTTCAACAGTTCCAAGTAGCGTATGCACTTTGATGCATGATTTTGATGATACAGTTGGTTCTGAATATTGTTGCAGAGTTCAGTGTTCTGCTCTGTGTGTTCTGGTGACTGTAATTTGTTGACAGGGTCTCAGTGATTCAGTAATTTAGATATTGATGATGCTAGTATTGATTGTTTTTGTGCTTCAATGATATTGATGGGTCCAGTATGAAAATTGGATGAAACATGGCCTTCAGATTATGATGTTGTGTTCCATGAGTATCCAGGATGAAAATTTATGAAACATGGTACCTGGAGGAAGAAAGAGAAAGTTTTAGCCTTTCATATATAAGTATGGAAATCAAAAAGTTTTATTGATTAGATACTAATTCACCCCCCCTCTTAGTATTATTTCCAACAATATTCGCCACCTCTGTCAGTACTAAGGACTTTGATGCAGTGTCCACTTTGCTTCTCAATAAGAGCTTTGTATTGGTGAAAGTGCTCAATCATTCCGCTTTGCTGTTTTAGAAAATGGACCCAGGTCATCCTTGTGTAGTCATATATGAACATCGATAATTAGTGGCTACCACCAATTGATGGCCTCTCCATTGTTCCACATAAATCTGAGTGGACAATCGCCAAGGGTTATTTTTCCTTTACTGAATTTCCTGCTAGAAATGTCTCTATAGATTGTTTGCCCAAGATTCATCCTTCACATAAGATGTCCAGTTTTCTATGAGTGGTAATCCCTTCACCATGCCTTTTCTATGTAGCAAATTCAAACCTCCAAAGTTGAGATGCCCAAATCTCAAATGCGAAAGCGAATTTTCATCTTTCACCTCTGCTTGATAGTTCAAGTGTGTGACAGCTCCATCCTTTCTTCCATTCTCTTGTGAGTTCATTGAGAGTTGTGCTTGTGCACCTTATTTCTCCAAATCTGATCTTATTTTTAGGGGAAGCATTCTATTGTTTGTCTTTTGAACCTTTGGAATCAATTGTCTTCTTAGAAGCCTATTCAAAATTGTGCACACATCATTTTTGAAAATGACATTGTAGTCATTTTGCATGAGCTATCCAATGCTTATGAGGTTATGCTTCAAACCGAGGAGAAAGTAAATATCTGATATATACTTCTTCCCTCCCCTCTTTGTTAGGATATTAACTCTTCCTTTCCCCATGACAAATACTTTGCTACTAGTCCCTAATGTCCCTTAAGATTTCACACATTCATCTACATTAAAAAACATTTCTATGCTCCCTGACATGTGGTTACTACAACCTGAATCTAAATACCATATATCGCTTTGTTTTTCTTGTGCTGCATTACAAGCTAAAAACATGTTGTCATGTTTATGGTTTTATTTTGTGAAATTTACATTTGGTTTGTTACTAATTTCATAATGCTTCTTTCTACATTCATTTGCATAGTGACAATACTTCTTATAGTAATGACATTGAACTTAAGATTTATCATAACTTTGACCTTGTGTTTGATTTTGGCTTGGGCCTTGACTTGGATTTTTATTGCTGTCTCTTCCACTTAAGCTTGAAGGGCTTCTTCTTCGACCTCTATGTGGGCTTCTTCCTCTTCCTCTAGCATGTAATCTTCCTTTGCCTCGAGCTTGACCAAATGATATTTGTGTGTTGAAGGCATGCTCCAATGAGGAGCTTGTTTCTCTATTCAGTCTATGTTCATGAGAAATCAATGATGCATTAAGCTCATCCACTGAGAATTGTGAGAGATGCATTAAGCTTGAAGGGTTGGATTTTTATTGTTTTACCACTAAAATGAACACCAGTACTAGGTTGACCAAAGAAATGAGGAAATCCTCCCAAACAAACAAATCTTTCTACATTTGAATAGCATGAGTAGCAAGGTAAGGATGCTACCTCGTCACCAACACAAATAATAATGTACATCTGCCACCCCGTATCAACCCCCTGCATTTATAATTAGGGGCATGAGGTTATTACCCCAAGCCTGAAAACTAAATTTGTTACACGCCATGCCGAAGAGCAGATAGAAGTAATTTTGACATGCATTTTGAAAAATATTCCCTTCCTAGCTCACACCCCCATTGTGAATACTTTATGACATTGACATAATTGACATAACTATATATAATAGAAAATCAACATAGCTTTTTTTTCTCTTCTTTGGCTCATAAATAATTAGATTCAAATATAGCCACGTTGAGAGAAAAAAATGCAATCAACTTGATAGTTATATAAAAATATTCACTCATCCAAGGTTCAAAATTAAACATGTTATACTCCTTAAAGAGGGCTGCAGCACATATTAGAAGTGTGAGCAGAAAATTAACCTTGAAAAAAAAAAGTTAATTTTGATTTATACTAGTTTTCAAAAGAAGTTAAATAATATAACAAAATTACCTGTGAAGGGCTACAAGATAAGATTGGCTCGATAAATTGGTGGATATCCTTAGAGGCCAGACACCTGGTTACCTTGTTGTCGTTTCTTAACTCATAAATTTATAGGAAACATCACTGGTCACACTCCACATGCTCATAAAATTTCCTTGCACTTGAATAGAAATGTCAGAGGCTTTACGTTGATATTGATGTTGCAATTAAGAGTACATGTTGGGTTTTCATTGGCTTCATCAACATTTGAGCACAATGAGCTTCCATATCTCGATTCTCTAATCCGCAGCTAACCGGAAGTGCTATGAAATTAACCATAAATCTAGTTCCGGGTGTGAAGATAAGATAAATTCCTAAAAATGTTCGATATACATTTCTCTGTTGTGGAACTATTCAAAATGTGAAAGAAGTTGGAGCTTAAACGCATTCCAAAGATTAGTAGTTAACCTTCTTCCTTCTCTAAACGCAAAAGCATAAAACTAAAGAAATCGTTTGAGCCTTTTCTTCCCTGTGATATTGAAGTCGCCCTCATCATTTTCTGTGAAACCAAAAAAATTTACGAATTTGTAAAAAGCAACAAGTAAGTTTCCACTTTCCATCCCTTGCAATTTCATTGAGTATTTTTCAGAATTTCCTCTGGCTCAAATAGATATTCTGAATTTATCCAGAGAATTTCATAATTGCGAAACTTCTTTAAAAATGAGCATGTCTAGGCGTTCATTCTTAACCATAACTTAGACAGGAAGTAGCATATCAAACTTGGACAAAGTACCATAATTTTTTGAAGAATTATTTGTATTTTGTTCCACAATGAACCAAGAAGTTTACTCTATGAAAAAAGGTTTCTAGATATTTTTGTATTGTCACGCATTTCAAGTGACTTACAGGTTAGCCTATTGATTGCTCCAGGTAGCTTACTGATAGATAAAGTAGATTATGAAATATCTAACAATGACATTATTGCATCTCTCTTAGAGATGCGACATTCCCTCGGTTTTTCTTTTTCTGTTCTTTTTTTCTTCAGAAACTATGAATACATCTTGATTATTTTTATTTACAGGGGGGCCCTCTTTTTCATCTCAATATCTTCTCTCGGAAACAAGTAAATCATTTAAGGTATTGCAACATGACGAACATTTTATGGCATTTTTCTCATTTTTGAAATACATATCTGGGAGAAGAGTGATAATGCTCAGTCTCGCCATTTATTAACGTGCTCCCCGTTTGGTAGTCTCTTACATTGTGTGGGAGATACAATCCGATTATCCATACAAAAAATAGTGTGTTTTATTGATTTTCAAGGTTTTTTTAATATTAACTAGCATTTGCATCAGAGGTTGCAAAGGAAACGCAGTAAGGCATAAAGTGTGGAAATCCATTGTCCATGTAGTGTGTGCATTATTCAACAAAGTGGATCTCTCTGAATTTGTTGCAAACATTTATGTTGTTGCATTGTTAATTTATTTAGAATCTACTACTACCTCCTCTTCTTGGAATATTAAATTTCTTATTACAATCCCTCTCATTATTGGCATCACAATTTTTTCCACTTTTGTGGATTTACCTTCAACCTAAAGAAACATGAATTTGAGTCACTCAATCATAAAGAAATAACTAAATTACTATTTATCAGGTTTTGCATAAAAACAATTAATAACTCATATTTACAACCATTTAAATCTTTTATTTATAGCTCATATTTATAACCCTTTAAAATGCAACTAACTATCTATATTTTTATTAATAATAAAAGGATTCTTGTTTATAAAACTAACACTCACATGCTACCCCTATATATTTATCTTATATTTAATATTCAGTGTCCATCAATTGAATGACAAGTTGAAAGCTCGACTTAATTGCACCTTTCTGAACTCCTTTGTGGGAATTCATGTCCCATTAATTTAATGGCAAATTGAAGTTTCAAATATAGTACACATTTTATACGAGATTCAGAGAGTTCATGAAAAAACTTTCAAGGTTTTGATGGATCTGGAGTTCATGAACAAACTTTGAAGGTTTTGATGGATCTGGGTCGTTTGTATTTTCTCTGATGTTCTCAGTCGTTTGTATTTTCTCCGATTTTGACTATATTACAAAAGCCAAAATCTCTTGGGTTGTGGTGAAACCATGGCTAAACCATAATCCAAGAGGAACCATGAACAATCCAGAATTAGCGAGTATACTATGAAACCCAAAATGTTGTAACCTTGGCTAAACCATAAATCCAATTGGAACCATGAACAGTCAAGGATTATCGTCGCCAAAAACATAAAAAGGCACATTGTTTCTATTAGTATACGTCCAATAGAACTTTTTGTACCATATTGTGGATTCCTGTGGCCAACCAATGAGAACCAAATGCTATGCTACCTTTGTGGGTGGAATCTAATTAGCTGTATCTAACCCTGACCAACGTGCTGTATGCCCCAATGAATATCTAATAAACTATATAATCCAAGAATTATGTAACACAACATATACTGATAAGGAGGTCTCCTTCCACAGGCTCTAGCATTTACAACGTGGAGTTGCAACAATAACTCGCCATTGAAAAATAACTATTTGGCAATGAGTTTATTTTGCAAAGAAACACGTTGGACAATATTCCATATGGGCACAAATTGGAATTGCTAACTGTTTATGTTCTATAAAATACTGATAAAATGATAACCTTACAGAAAAAGCAGACATCACTTTATAGGGTGCGTTATTTGTATTTACACAATTGATTTTTTTATTCAATCAGCTATGCTATTCTCTGTGCTTTTGTTGAGTTCCTTTATCACCACCATCATTGGGAAATTCATTTCCTTCTTGAAGTATGAAACGAGTAGCAATTCCCAATTGATCTCACACTACCACCCCAAAGAAGCTAGCAATCCTAATATACAAATCGAACCAGCCATCCTATCAAGAAATCCATGTAGTTCTCAGTCTATAGCTTTGATAACCCAAAACTCAAATCTTTTATATCTAATATGCACAGAAATTTTCACATTAATATGTCTAGAGCTCATTCTAAGATCTTTACAGATCTGATACAGAGGTAAACCAGATTTTTCATACTATGGCAAGCAATATTAGCAAGTCTTGGAGTCTCTCTTATGTAATGTCTCCTTATTTGATATTGTTGCTTTAGTATGGTTTGATACAGAAACTTAATTGTAGATATTGGTCTCCTGATCTCTTGCAAACATTCTGATCTGATGATTGTTATAGCTATGCATCCCATGAATACTATGGAGATTTTAACTGCAAACCTTCTGATTGAATATAGGGATATTATCATACAAATTTCTGCTCTTATGCAGAACTTGGTAGTATAAGCCTTCTCATCTTTAGGAAGGCTTTTGTATGAAGAACTTGTCTACTCTCTAAACAATAATATACCATAGTGAAATGCTACAATTGTCTGATGAGTAAAGGCTTGAAGCCATAGACTGTTTCTTTTCACGTGATACACTGATTGTATATACTTATTGCTATACACAGAATATAGCAAGCTCCTACTATTCATTCCATGCACAAATTATGACAATTTTCATGTATACCATAGAAACTATTATACAGATAAGTTGTAGAAAGAACAATCTATTTTGAGTTAGTATCTAGAAAATTTTGATGTATACCAATCTTAGTCCTTTTGAAAAGAATTTAAAATCTCTGTGATGAGCAGTTGCTTAGGTGGTCCAATGCATGTTCTAAATGTAGGGAAGTCTGAAATTCTGTTGACTGTCATTCAATGCGCTTAGGAAGTTCTAGTGTTGGAAAGTTTGATTGGGTTGAATTGAATTAAGCAAGGCTAAAACATTATTGTTGACATTGTAGTTATAGTTGTTATGCATGTTGTTGAATCTCTTTGCAGGGTTGGTTTCATCGTCCCCATATGCTAAGGAGAGGGTCCTCTTGGGAGAATTGAATTTGGTATCATTCTCCACTACTAATTCTTCTTGTTTTGGGACAACTTCATATCGGCAATCACTATAGTTGTCATTGTTATCGTTGAAATTGTTGTGAGAGAGGTTGGAGGACTGGACTTGAGGTAGTCCGTTGTTGTTTCCATTGTCATCCATGGCTTCATCGTTTAAAAAACCATCTATGAAAGGATTGTCACTCTCCAACAACCCACTGAAAGAGGCAATTTTGGGCAGTTGTAGTTTGTTTTGCTGATCAATATCAGGCAAAGAAGCCATCACTTCATCTGCACTTGGTGATTCATCTCATTCTACCCCTTGTACTCTCTGAGAATGACCATTTTTCTTGTAAATTCTGCATAGCACCTAATCATCAAGATGGAGAACAGAAGTACCATCAAAATCAACAATACCAATTTTAGTTGAATGAATCAATTCCTATTCATAAATAATCAAAATGCAAGAACTCTTAAAGGAAAATCATTCATATTGATCAATATTCAAGAAGACATCACTTTGTAGGGTGTGTTATTTATATTTACACAATTGATTTTTTTATTCAATCAGCTATGACATTTTGTGTGCTTTTGCTGGGTTCCTTCATCACCACCATCATTGGGAAATTCATTTCCCTCTTGAAGTATGAAACGAGTAGCAATTCCCAATTGATCTCACACTACCACCACAAAGAAGTTAGCAATCCTGACATACAAATCGAACCAGCCATCCTATCAAGCAATCCATGTAGTTCTCAATCTATAACTTTGATAACCCAAAACTCAAATCTTTTATATCTAATATGCACATAAATTTTCACATTAATATGTCCAGATCTCATTCTAAGATCTTTAAAGATCTGATACAGAGGTAAACCAGATTTTTCATACTATGACAAGCAATATTAGAAAATCTTGGAGTCTCTCTTATGTAATGTCTCTTCCTTATTTGATATTTTTGCTTTAGTATGGTTTGATACATAAACTTAATTGTAGATATGGGTCTCCTGATCTCTTCCAAACATTCTGATCTGATGATTGTTATAGCTATGCATCCCATGAATACTATGGAGATTTTAACTGCAAACCTTTTGATTGAATATAGGAATATTATCATACAGGTTTTTGCTCTTATGCAGGAATTGGAAGTATAAGCCTTCTCTCGTGCTTGTGGATCTTCAATCGAAAGTATGTCGTCGCTTAAAGTTTGAGAATTGTCTTATACTAGATCTACACGATACCCCAAGATTTGATATAGACAGAACTTCAACATTGTCAAATGTTAGTCGGAAACTGGACCAAGATCTTGGAAATTCCATTTATAACAAATGCAATTGGTTAGCAGACTCAAGATATTTGCTATTAGAATGTGCTCAGAGCCAAAACTATTAAGCTATGCATGCGATGAATAAAATTGAATGAATACAAAAGAGTTATGAATAATCTTCTCTTGAATATCAAAACCAGTGACTTCTAAAACTCTGGTAGAAGATGCACCCAGATTTGAAAAAGCATTTTCATGATATCAAAGCTTCTAATTCCAAGCCACGAAGGAAACATGCACCCAACAACCAACCTTCAAATAAAGGATCAGTTGTTTTGCAAAACGCGACCATGCCAAAAACTGAGTATATACCCTTTAGAAAACCAACAAAATCTCCCAAACTGTTCACAATTTTAAAGAAATTCTCGTGTCTCATCTAATTGAGGGCATTTTTCAAAAACCCCATTGTTTGGAATTTTGAAATTCCCCTTCAATTTCCTGGAAACTGCACCTAAGGTTCATTGTTGGAAAATGCCCACAAAATTTTGATGAGTGGTTTCCAAAAGCAATTTCTCGGTGGAGGGGGAGAGGAGGGATGGGTTCCATGGTATTGAAAACTGTCAAGGGGGCGCTACTATGAACCTGCTGCTGCCACATCACCAATAGTTTTTTTCACTCCCTTTGTTAAACATCGAACACACAGAGGGGGTTTACGATTTATAATAACTATCGATCTGCTATCGTCTTATACTAGATCTACACGATACCCCAAGATTTGATATAGACAAAACTTCAACATTCTCAAATGTTAGTCAGAAACTGGACCAAGATCTTGGAATCCCCTTTATAAGAAATGAAATTGGTTAGGAGACTCAAGATATTTGCTATTAGGAGCCAAAATTATTAAGCTATGCATGCGATGAATAAAACTGAATGAATACAAAAGAGTTATGAATAATCTTCTCTTGAATATCAAAACGAGTGACTTCTAAAACTCTGGTAGAAGATGCACCCAAATCTGAAAAAGCATTTTCATGATATCAAGAAGCTTCTAATTCCAAGCCACAAAGGAAACATGCACCCAACAACCAACCTTCAAATAAAGGAAAAATAATAATTAAATATTATATTGTTTCTCTATTTCATTTTTGATGAAAAACCATTTTTATCTTTACCATCATTTTTATTTTAAAAAGACAAGTGCATTGACAAAGTCACGCATAACAATCATCTTAAATGGAAAATGTACTTTTCCACACAATAATAATATAATAAATAAAAAATGCACCACTAAAACTGAATAAACTTTAAAAAGCACCACTAAAAATTACAAACCTATAGCAAAGAAAAAAAATAATAATTAAATATTATATTGTTTCCCTATTTCATTTTTGATGAAAAACCATTTTTATCTTTACCATCATTTTTATTTTAAAAAGACAAGTGCATTGACAAAGTCAGGCATAACAATCATCTTAAATGGAAAATATACTTTTCCACACAATAATAATATAATAAAAAAATAAAAAAATAAAAAATGGACCACTAAAACTGAATAAACTTTAAAAAGCATCACTAAAAATTACATATCAAATAACCATGGAAAGGGAAAAAATGGAACAGCAAAAGGTCATGTCCTCTATATTTTGGTACGCTGTTTTGAAATGTCTGTAGGAGTATTGGTTTGCTACATAAGCATCTAGTGATACGACATGAAGGAATCATTATGTTTACACTTCATACGTTTAAATATGATCTACATGCCATGTTGAGGTTGTACGATAACCATAGCGATGGGAGCATGCTTGTATGCAGGTGAAACACTGAATGAGAATCTCTGCAAAATTATAAGTAAAGCAGTCTTAGCCTCCAACATGGAAAAATTTTGGCCAATACATGTTCTTGGAACCATTGAAAATGGTAAAAAGGCATTTGGGTGAGTAGTTGCCTTTGAAGGACCATCTGCAAATCTTTCGGGCTTAAACATGTTTGCATTTGGCCTCAATACTTCTCACTGTGATGCACTCCCAAAATTCAGAAACTCAGGAGTGCGCCTTTTGGAAGTGAAAACAGGCTGAGCTTCATCTCTTTGCATGGTTCTCTTATTATCGAATGCGTAGGTGGGTATAGCCGTAGAGATTCATTTAACACCATAGTCATTTGCCAGCCAGGAAAAAAAGAACAGACAACAGTCACTATGCTACCTTAAATGAGAAATAATCAACAAATCGAATGAGAAAAGTGATGGAATACATACTGATTTCATCCTGCCAAGCATCTCTGCATCTGGTATGCCCATGCCACAAATACTGTTAACTTCTTTTCTTAATATTTCCCGCCAATCCAGGTTTATTGCAAGCAAGAATACTTTCTGGACACATGCTTCCGTGTTCCAATTCACTATTGCCAACATGCCCTAGAGTTGTCATTGAATAAAATTTGTGTGAACATGCAATACCAACAAAAACAAAAACTAATAACAAGCAATGAATTTCTTGAGATCTAATGTATATTTTCAAGAAAATAATTTATAAACCATATACGTCTTATAATGGATTGGAAAATTGAATAATTCTGCATTTGTAATGATATTTGTGGGGGCTTGAAAACTTGTAGTCCATACTAAACTGGAACATATGAATTACAAATCACTGCTCAATTAACAAGGTAAAATGTTTATGAGACAACTGACGCAAAAATAGGCAAAAGCATGGAAACATGAAGAGAGACAGAAGTTAAAAGTTAAAACAGACTAAACGTTATTTTCAAACATGAGGATTTCAGTGATGATCAAGCCACAAAATGAAAAAAAATTGCATATAGCTCACTATGATATAAGGTTCTAACTTCTATGATAGTTGAAAGAATACAGGGGCAGATTCTCTAACCACATATCAAAATATAGCATGTTGAATATGGCAGGTATGACAGTAATTCTAATGTACTAATCATCAAGTTCATAGATTGCATCAAGGTGCTTAAATAAACAAGAGAATTTTATTTTTTTACTGCATTTGTATTATTCATATATTGTCTGGACACATGCTTCCTTGCTCTAAATCACTATTGCTAGCATGTCCTAGCTTGTCATTGAATAAAATTTGCATAAACATGCAATATCAAAACAACTAAACGGCAAGGAAATTTTGGAATTTAATGTATATTTTCAAGACTAATCTAAAAATCATGTACATTTTGCAATGGATTTGAAAATTAAATAATTATGCATGTGTAATGATATATTCTGAAGCCTTCGAAAACTTGTATCCATACCAAGCTGGAAAAATTAATTTACTACTGACTGCTCAACTAAATGTTTATGAGACAACTCACTCAAGTCTCAAACATAGGCAGAGGCATAGAAACATGAAGACAGATAAAAGTTAGAACAGACTAAATTATTTTCAATCATAAAGATCTGAGATATGATCAAGGCACAAACAAAAAGGACTACATATGGTTGTCTATGATTGAAAATAACGTCCTATGGTAGCTGAAAGAATGCAGAAGCAGGTTCATGAACCACATATTAAAAGATAATGTCTTGAATATGGTAGCAGAGCTCTCCACGTCAAGGGTTATGGTCTTACCGGTCAAGGTCTTCACTAATATATGCATCTTTAAACGAAATCAACCCAATACACAACCTGTGTAATCACGGAGCATAATTAGAAACCCTTATTAACATTTAAAGGCCTAAATAAGCCAAAAAAGCTCATGAATTTCGCAATCTACACTCGTAGCAGTAATTCTAACGTACTAATCATCAAGTTCATAGATTGCATCAAAGTGCTTAAATAAACAAGAGAATTTTAATTTTTTACTGCATTTGTATTATTCGTATATTGTCTGGACACATGCTTCCTTGCTCTAAATCACTATTGCTAGCATGTCCTAGCTTGTCATTGAATAAAATTTGCATAAACATGCAATATCAAAACAACTAAACAGTGGCAAGGAAATTTTGGAATTTAATGTATATTTTCAAGACTAATCTAAAAATCATGTACATTTTGCAATGGATTTGAAAATTAAATAATTATGCATTTGTAATGATATATTTTGAAGCCTTCGAAAACTTGTATCCATACCAAGCTGGAAAAATTAATTTACGACTGACTGCTCAACTAAATGTTTATGAGACAACTGACTCAAGTCTCAAACATAGGCAGAGGCATAGAAACATGAAGGCAGATAAAAGTTAGAACAAACTAAATTATTTTCAATCATAAAGATTTGAGATATGATCAAGGCACAAACAGAAAGTACTGCATATGGTTGTCTATGATTGAAAATAACGTCCTATGGTAGCTCAAAGAATGCAGAAGCAGGTTCATGAACCACATATTAAAAGATAATGTCTTGAATATGGTAGCAGAGCTCTCCACGTCAAGGGTTATGGTCTTACCGGTCAAGGTCTTCACGAATATCTGCATCTTTAAATGAAATCAACCCAATACACAAACGGATCGAATGTAGGCACTTATTAACTTAATCTGTCAAGGCATCCTCTGTCTTTCGATTCTGTTTGTTATCTTTAAGGGGGCAACTATTTTAGCATTGGCGAAGGCGGCACTCATTAGCTGATAAGATAGCTTGCAGTACCACTGTTGCGTTTGCCGCCATTACTAAAATGAAAGTTCACCAACTTCCATGAATATATTTTACTCTCTTCTGAGACTATTAGATGAAATCACCAAAATGGTTCTTCACTCACTTTCATGAATATTCCTTTCTCTTTTCTGAGGCCCTCTTTGATGAAATAGGCAATTGAACGGGCAAAGATTATTCACCACGAATCTACTAAATAAATCCGGTTGGAAATGGCCGAACCATGCATAGGCCTGTTGGGACTTTCACTGATTTTATGGTTTCAACTTGCTCATACATTTGCTATTGCCATTTTCAATTTACTTCTGATTTCATTTCCAGAAGCATGTTTTTTCTATCTTCTTTGGAGCACAATGATTTTCAATTTAATCGTCTGTGGAGCACAGTGATTTTCCATTTATTCATCATTTCATTTCCTAAATTATTTTTTTTCAAATAAAAATATGTCATTTTTTTTTTCAAATCAAAAAACCATTGATTTATATAATATATTAATATATTTTCCAGATAAGCTATCAAAATTACAAACAGTGTATGTTCCCATATCATACTAAAGAGTAAATCTGAAACTTTTTAAATATGACTTTATGATTCAGAAGAGAGTGATTCAAATCACATATGTTGTATCATACAACAGTAGCATTTATGTTCAGCAATAAACCACCAAAAAAAGAAAGAAAGAAAAAAACTCAAATACCAATTTTAAGGGAGTATCATTTCCAAAATCATGGATAACAATATGGGTTCTTTCAAAGTTTCTGGGGCAGTTTAACTGATAATTCTCCTATTATGAATTGTTATATATGAATTTTGAGATTGGACTTTCCTCAATTAGCTTGTATGTAATTTTATTGCCAAACTGTTATGTAAATTATGAAGTTTAAGGTTTGTAAATTTGCAATTCAATTGACGATGATAACTATGATGTTAAGCTTATTATATGGTTTGCTTGCCTTTTTTGGATGCATATTGGCTTAGTTCTTTATAAGGACCAAGTAGATATTTTGTGTTTTTGGACTTCCTGGGCTATTCATGACAACCATGCCAGCTATATCTCTAGTGTTAGTCCTCTTACTTAGGATGTCAAGATGTCAATTTTGGTTCTAAGAAACTCTTTTTTCAGCGGCTGGTCTGGGTTCCTTGGTTACAGAAAGCGGTAAGAAGCTCTACTGATATACTTTGTTTTCTAATCCATCAATGGATTTTTTAATTTACAACCCAAAAAAAACTAAAACTAAAAATCTACCCACAAACGAATCCAGTTACCAATTCCCTTAATTATAAAAAGTAAATTCTTTTTTCACTTAAAATTATACAAAATAATCTGAAAATAAAATCTAAATAAAAGATGGTAAACTTTCACCATAGAGAATATCCTAGCCGATCATATCAATATTGTTATTATTATTCACAGGTCATTGGATTTCCAAATTTATAAGAGTTGCTGCATGTTGTAACATTCCCATCCATGTCTTAATTCCACAATATAATTTAGGGGTTCTCAACTGTTAAAGGAAGAGAACTGGACGAGAAAATTGGACATATAATAATAGACATCAACTGCAGTGTAGCTGCAAATAAAGATGGCTGTAAGGAAATTGAAGAGAGAAAGAATGCAGAAACCATTTACGAAAGATAAAGAAAAAGTACCAGCAGTCACGATAACTAATTTATTTGTAGCTTAGGATTTGATGCAGAGGCCTACGCTCTGCTCCCCATTCACAAAATTCTGTTTCCAATCTGGTTAAAGAATGCAGATGCGTCTAAATAAAACACTACTCGGCAGAACATATCCTCCAATTGATTAAAAACCCTGCAAGCAAATTATTAACAGGAAGAACATAACCTGCCAACATCTATATGTCTAAAATCAGGAAGAAAAAGCAGAAGAGAACAGGGAAAGGATTGGAAACAAAGATCAAAGATAGACAGAATGGTTGATTGCATGAAAGACGAAAAAGATAGAGAACTGATCCCCTGAAGGAAATCAACAGGAAAAAAGCATAGCGATCGCGTTTGGAAAATGAGCCAATACTGTAAAATGCAATGAAGAAGAAGAGCCGTGTCACCATATTTAAATGGAAGTAAGGGTAAGATGGTCCTTTCGTAAAGGGAGACGTGTAGTCATTCCAAACCGTTTCGTTCTTAATACCTATTATTAGTGTTGGTGGGAGAAACTGTGAGGAAAGTGGGGCCATTGAGAAAGAGGAGTAGAAGAGTCGAGCATTTTCTTTCCTGCACTTAATCTGACGGTGGAAGATGCTTCTATTGTCTAACATAGACAATCGATTGTCCACAATCGCACACGGTAGCAGCTGGGGGTGTTGATTTCAGAGGGGAACGCCGTAAGGCGTAAAAATACATTCTATTTATTAAAATACATAAAATATTTGGTTCAAAATTTGATTTAAGATGATTAAAATTGAAAAGATTTAATTAAGAAATAATATGGTTAATTAATAAGATTTTATGGAAATAGATATGAAGTGATTTTGTTTGAATTTGTGTTTTTTAAAATAAAATGAAATTATTTAAAAGTTATTATTTTATTAAAAAATTGAGACTTCAACTATAAATTTCTAATGGCTTTGCTCCAAGCTGAAGTTTGAACAAAAACATGGTATAAACTAGAAACAAATAAAAACTAAAAAGCTTTTCCATTGTGCACATAGATTTATATTTTCAATGATATAAGTTTAAATACTTTTAAATATCATCTAATAGATTGAAAAACATATTTACATATTTTTACTTGATTATTTACTAAATTCTACTATAATTTTATAGTGTTTTAATATAACCACTTAAAAAAACATTATTTCATATTAACATTTTTTAATAAAAAAACTATATAGTATAGGCTTCATCAAAAAAAGAGAGAACTTTTGTAAAATTTTAAATAACATTTAATTTCTGTTTTTAAAGGGTTAGACAAATATATTTCTTTCCGAACAAAATTAAGATAAGCCCATCAAATTTGAAATCGTCAACTCAATTGATTATCTAGCTAAATTCGTTGTATTTAGTACGTAAATCCAATAAACTGGACTTCAAAATATTAAGAGAAGCCCATCAAATTTGATATCGTCAACTTAATTGATTATCTAGCTAAATTCGTTGTATTTAGTACGAAATCCCATAAAGTGGACTTCAAAAGATTAAGATAAGCCTATCAAATTTGATATCGTCAACTCAATTGATTATCTAGCTAAATTCGTTGTATTTATTACGGAAATCCAATAAACTGGACTTCAAAATTCGTTTCCATTATTTTTAAGTTGATCAAATTCTAAAGATTTCGTTTGTTAGCTAAACTAGTTCTCGAAGCTTAGCAGTATTTTATCAGCCAACTTGGTCCGGACCGATTTGAGCGATCTTAAACAACATGAAAGAATGTCAGTGTAAGGCTAGGGGCATCTGTGAGAATCAGATTTGAAATTAGATCTTCCCTGGAGTTGAATGCTAGTTACAAGTAAGATACCCACGTCATGTGGGTGGCTGCCGGTCCTCTGTGTAGGTTGTCTGCCATGAATTGGTGGGTTCGCGGTTTGACAAACCATTAAAATGAAAAGGGCTACTGGTAATGCTGTCAAACCAATGGAGTGGAAGTGGCCGTGTGGACGAAACATGAGGAAAATACAGTAGTCGATATTAAAGTATGAGAGGTAGTCCGATATCGAACGGCCATATTATTATTTTTCTCTAGTGCAGCTGGACAACAATAATTGCTTTGAATAACACAAAGCCGGCAAGCTCTGGTGTCAGCCGCTGTCATACTTCGGTTTCAGCCAAAAGTCGGTAGCAAAAGCAACCTTCCACTTTGAATCCTCCAGATGTCCACTAATTTATTAAAATTTCTTTTATAAACAATTTCTTTTAGTCTAGGTCGGGGAAAGGAGTAGCGAGACCAGCTCTTCGTCATGATGAAACTTAGAAACCAAATGAGAGAACGAAAGTAAACGCAAGGTAATATTTTCCTTGGAAATGCATGCCATGAATTTTCGAATGGAAAGCCATCGCAACAGTTATCGAGATATGTTCGCCGTGCCCGTGCCCAACCCTAAGTTGTATTATTTTATGGTGTGCTGGTGCCCAACCGTAAGTTGTGTTACCTTATGGTGTTCTTGTGCCCATTCATATTCTGAGAGTAGGGCTATCGTTGAAATTTATATAATAATTCAACTTTGCATGGCTGCGATCGATTTTTTATTCCAGTGGAATTTAAAGCAAACATATAAATACGATCGCAACGTATATGCATTTCACCACTCCAGTTTTCGTCTATTGACGTGCAGTTCTATTTCAGAGGCACATCTCAGTGTAGTCTCTTGTGATTTCTCTTCGGTTTGTCACACTATTGTATTGTCTCTCGATAATACATTAGTGTGTGCTTACCTTTTATTGTGATAATCGCATTGGATCCAGATAGAAAGGTTATCCTCAATTACTTGAAAGATGAAGCGTTTTGCTATGATTATACTAATGTTGCTTGCAGTACCGTTAGCTGAGGCTGCTCGGATTTTTGGTTTCAAGCCATTCTCTTTCATTGGCGATTGTCAGGTAAAAGCTACTCCTGCAATTAGTTATCTGTCAGCCAAAGGAAGGGCTCCTGAGATGGAAGTCCTGGAGCTGAACGAAAGTTTTAGCGGAAGCGCGAATCTTGAAAAGCATCCTGGTTCAGAGGGTAACTTCAACCCGAATGCATCTGCGAAGTCTAGGGCTTCCGATCAGCGTTCCCATGAACTTCTTCGGACAATCCTTGCTTCTCTAAAATTTAATGTTGCTCAACATCAAGCGGAGAAATCTGTTCGGCCCTTTGAACCATTAGGTCACAGCCCTGGAATTGGTCACGATGATCCACCTGGATTGAATTGAGCCTTTGAGTGCCAAGAGCTAGCGAATCCATTGAAATGCTTTCTTCTAATCCGTAGGAACATCAAACAGTTCACTTCTGTATAGGCCCTTGTATTGCTTGTCAAATATGCATGCGATAGCTAGCTTGTATTGTGTGTGAATTTATACAAAGTATTGTGTAGTGGACTGTTCAAATCAGAATATGGTGTAAGATATGCAGGTTGTATATATGAAATAAAACTTTTTCCGCATTTTATTTCTTTTATGAGTAGCGATGTTTCCATGTCCACACGGTCATTCCTGAGATATCTATACCTTAGATATGTGAATATTTCTCTTTGAGGGTACATGGCATTTTTACCCATGATTTAAATTAATAGACAGAATAATCACTCATCACACAAAAATTATCGTGATGTAAAATCTTTACGATATTGTACAGGACAACCATTATATGGTTGAATATAAATAAAATGGTGGAAAATTTTATAATAAATCGAAGTAATCTCTCATGAGGCCAAAATCATCCTGATGTAAAATCTTTACGATATTCTAAAGCACAACCACAACATGGTGGAATATAAATAAAATTATGGAAATTTTTAAAGTAATAAACCGAAGTAATCACTCGTGAGCGAAAATTATCAATCTGTTCAGCGCTTTGAACCGTTAGGTTACAGCCCTGGAATTGGTCACGATGATTCGCCTGGATTGATTCGACGCACTGAGTGACAAGGGTGTTAGAATTTGTAATTTCAACCGCCCGCGGGAAACCACTCAGTAAAAACCACAAACCTGTCGGTAAGCATATCCCACCGCTTTTGGCATGAAGTGGTTTCCGTACTTAGGGGCTCCGATAAAACTTGGAGCTAACCCGTGGATGAGGCGTGACATCATCCTCTTACATTTATTGGAAGGTAAATGTCGACCAAAAGGGGCCTTCCAATATTCGTCCGATGTGCTCCAGCATTTACAACCGTTGATTTACCAAAGTTGCATTGTGGAGTAAAGTTCTGTGAGAAAGGGTATTCCGATATTCACCTGAGCCGTTCGATTGGAGGAGGGTAAATCAAGGGTTTGACGTGCATCATGAAGCTGCATATGGGTCTGCATCAAATCAAATTGCGTGGAGTAAAATTCAATTTGAATGTTGACCATACCTTATTAAAATTTTGTCATAACGCGTAGGTGGATTATTAAATGTTTGTTTACGGCATGTATGGACTAGAGTTAAATGAAGACATGGGCAAAGACATATAGTTTAATATTATTACTTTTTTATTATTCACGGTGTGGCGAAAGTTTGGTTTTACGGAACAAGTAAAAACACATTTTTGTAGTTGACCATTCAGCAAGTGAAAAACACAGGATGCACAGCAGTGCAGAGGAGAAGGCCGAGAGGTGAAAGAAGAAAACCAGGGGCAAGTATGTAAAACCATGAATTGTTTCACACAGCAGTGAAAAGGTAAAACTGTAAATCTCTGTAATTTTTGTTTTTCACATAGCAGTGAATGTAAATGAAATTTTTACACACAGTGGTGTAAAATTTCAAAGGAGACATAGCAATTTCTTTTGTAATGTTTTGGTGAATCCCTTTGAGTGAAAGAGGATGAATATGTATTAGTGTTTTTCTGTTTAATGAATAGTAATATTTTATGGTGGTGCAATACTCTGTTCAGTAAATTTTTTTTAAGCTTCCCTGTGTAAAAAGATCCTGGAGTAAAAGAAAACAGAGCATTGCCTCTGTGTGTTTTATTTTTGTGTTTTTGGGATTTTCCCCTTAAAAAATCCGCAACAGTGGTATCAGAGCAAGCTTAGGCTCTTTGAAGGTGACAAAGAAGCTGAAAGGAGGAGTCTTTTGGTTGCAGCAGTCAGTTGTTTTAAAATACACAGTCAAGGATTTAAAAATATAGTTAAAGAGTGCTAGGATGGCCATCACAAGCATTGGTATGGGTATGTTTAACACCCAGCTCCCACAGTTTAATGGAAAAAACTATGACTATTGGGCTATAACCATGACAACCCTGTTTGCCTCTCAAGATTTATGGGAATTAGTTGAAGATAGCTTTGAAGAACCAACAGATGAAAATGAATTTAATAGATTAACTCAGGGAGAGAAAGATCTATTAAAGAGCAATAGGAAGAAGGATTCAAAAGCCTGTGTGTTGTTGTATCAAGCAGTAGACCAGAGTGTGTTTCCAAGGATAGCAGCTAAGACATCCAAAGAAGCATGGCAAACTCTCAAGACAGCCTATCAAGGCATGGAGAAAGTGAAGACAGCAAAACTACAGTTGCTGATGAGAGATTTTGAGAATCTGTGCATGAAGGAGTCAGACAACATTGACTCATTCTTCACACATGTAATTGGTCTGATCACACAGATGAGAACTCATGGAGAAACCATTGAAGATAGGAGGATTGTGGAGAAAATATTGAGGGTCTTACCCTCAAAGTTTGATGTTATTGTCACCACCATTGAAGAGACAAAGGATCTCTCAAGTTTTTCAGTTGATGAGCTACATGCATCACTGATAACACATGAGCAGAGATTGAGTAGGAATGAGAACTCATCTCTAGAGCAAGCCTTTAAGACCCAGATGTCCTTTGGAAGAGGAAGAGGTCAAGGCAGAGGAAACAAGAGAGGAAGAGGCAGAAGCCAGAACAGAGGTGGAAGGAACAGTCCAGCAACTGCTCAAGGAAGAGGCAGCAGTTCAAATCAGAATCAAGGCCAAGGTAGCAGTCAACAAAGAGAACAACATCATGCTCAAGGACAAAGGTATGAAAAATCCAATGTCCAATGCTATTATTGTAAAAAATATGGGCATTATGCCAGTGAATGTAGGAAGAAGCAGCATGATATGAGTAATAGACAAAATGCAAATGTTACTAGAGAGAACATCAGCCAAACTAATGTGTTGTTAGCTTGTAACATGGCTGAAACAAACAGTGAAGACATATGGTTTTTAGACTCAGGTTGCATCAACCATATGATAGGAAATATAGCTCTCTTTTCTTCCCTAGATAAAATTATGAAATCAGAAGTCACACTAGGAACTGATAGTAAAGTTTCTGTTATGGGAAAAGGGGAGGTAAAAATATTCACAAAGCAAGGAAAAAGGAAAACCATAGCAGATGTCTATTATGTCCCCGGAATGAGATGTAATCTCTTGAGTATTGGACAACTTGTTCAAAAGGGTTACAATGTTTTCTTTGTGAATGATGTGTGTACCATCATGGATATAGCACCCAGCAAGCGATGCATTGCTGAAGTGAATATGACAAGGAACAGGATGTTCCCTCTCAGGATCAGGGCAGATTTGAAAAACAAAAATGAAATTGCAGCTGTTACCCAAGAGGCCTTCCAAAGCGTGCCAAAGGATGAAAATTGGTTGTGGCACTTGAGA
>APFE031664055.1:0-16410 GCA_000404065.3 Pinus taeda | reverse complement strand
AAAAAATGCTGAACATAATTTTTAGGAATGAAGTTATTGTTTTTTTTATTAAGGGTTGCGGGTTGGTGTGGGTGTGGACTTCAACGGCATGGTTAATTTGATCACCAGTTAGTGCTCTAGAAGATTGGAACACATAGTAGGAAACCATTTAAATTCAATCTAACTACTAAATGACTATATGGATATCATAAAATATAATTGGCCTATTAGAAACTTCTTGCAAAAGGGTGACCTATTAAAATTTGCAAGAAAGTGACCTGTTAAAATTCCCTCACGGGAAAGCCAAAAAAATGAAAATAATCATAAAATCTAATTGGTCATGTATGTTAGTATTTAATCATTCCACCAACAATCTAGAAAGGACAAAATAATGCTTTTTGATTTAGACACATCAAAATAAAACTGGGTATGAACAAGAATTAACAGATAATTTGGAAGCTTTGTTTAGTCAAGTTGTAGTTGGTTTCAATGATCAAGTTTTTTAGTAATAACGAAAATAATCATATCCTTAAAGTAGAGCCTTGTGGGTTCCTAAAGAAGATGAAAACACTAAGTATTTTCATCATTTTGTAAATCATAGAAAGTTCATGTTAACACAACTTGGAAAATGTTAAGATATCACGGTGTAGAAGTTAGAGTATTTGTTGATTTGGGTTTTTTTGAACTAAAACATATACATAGAGAGGATAATAAGGTTTCTATTATTGAGGTTATCAAAATGGTTTCTTATTTATTAGGTTTATGGAGCACAAGGAAACTAGAATCTTTCAAAATAACTATAAAAATATGAGCTTCGAGGTGATGAAGACGTCTCAATTATGAGTGTAACAACACTTTTTCATGACTATTTGTGTATTTTTGCATGACTATGTGAACTATGGATGTATACAAAATCTATGTGGAAATATTGTGATGACCGGCTGAAGCGAGGAGTATACATATCCAAAGCTCTTAGAGGGAAGGCATGCCATACACTATTGCGTGCCCGTTGAGGGCCTCTTGCACGCTGGTTGGTTCTCCTATATCATGCCATCGGTAAGCCCATACCAACATCTCTTAATTGTCATGACTACCCACCTAACCATAAAATGCCTTGCACTGACAACACTGAAGTCAGACTTGGCAGCGTGAGTGGAGGACGGTCTCCCATACTGTCCCATTTTCTTGTGGAATTTGGCAAAGAAAGAAAGGAGTTTGTGAACCAAAAATGTCGGAGGTGCAAAATGGGAGAGTGTTATGGTAGTTTGTGGAGTGGGAGATAGATCAAAGTGTGCAAAAGAGACACAAAACAATTGGCTCGGAAGCTTACTACGCAGAGAACACACAAAGCACCAAAAATCTATGAAACGAGGGATTTTTGGCTGACGACACGAGATATGAACTCTATTTTTAAGCTACCAGTGTGAAGGCAATATGAGCGAATATGGGTTCAGATTTAACACCGGAGATGATTCTTTAGTCTGTACTTCCCCTACCTAAGGAGGACCTCACCTATTTGCTGCAAATTCCCAGAAAGTGATGCATCGACCTGATATCCCTCATCTCAAATTCTAATGCTATATGTGAAATACAACCTGCAATCAATCTCTCTACACCTATTCGAATTAGATCATCCACATACAACAATAAAATATGCGGCTTAGACCCAATCTAGAAGAAGTATAGGGTGGGATCCACCTCACTCTGGGTGAAGCCTATGTTTTGCATATTGCTATGGCTCCTGGAATACCATGCCTTGGGTACCTGTTTGATTCCACGTAGTGATTTATTAAAGCTACATACATAAGTATCTCTATCATGGACTCCAAACCCCTATGGTTGCCCGATATGGACTTCTTCCTCAATGATGACATTGAGGAAGGTGATCTTCACATCCATCTCGTAGATGGTCCACCTTGTCTCAAAAGATATTGAAAGAACTTCTTCAATAAAGGAATATCTAGCTACAGGAGAAAAAGTCTCCTTATAGTCTACTCCTTCATTATGAGAGAACCCATGAGTTGCAAGAAACATCTACAATATTCTTTACAAACATCCCTCTCTGCTCCAAATACAACAAGCTAAAGCAAACACTCCTTATTCGATTATTTATTTATATTCGAATCTACATCCATGTGCTTCTACTATGTTCCATGTCAATCCTTGTGATGTTTTTCTAGGTTTCATTTACCGTGGTTCACATACACATGAACCATCACTTGATGTAAGCAATCAGTTCATTAGGTTTAACATTAAGGGATGATTGCTTTAGTAGGAGGAAAGGATGTTTGTTATAATCACAATGACAACCTTCAATTGTATGGTTTTAATCTTTGATGCTATGCTCAAGTAAGTGCCAACGTGCGATATCTAAACATTCCTTTGTCTAACTGTAATAGCTCCAACTGCATTACTTTGTAACTGATCATTCCTAGTGATTTTTTTCCATCTTGGTGCTAAAATATGATCATTTGATTTAGGAGACTTGCAGGTGTAATTCCTTTGATAGTGAATTCTCCCCTAGTGTGTTAATGTAAATTATCCTTTCCCATAACTCTCATTTCTTGTTCTTTCTTTAATGGTTGAGTGGATTAATGTTACTATGAAATCAAAGATTCCTGGGAGCTCCTATTCAATTGGAGAGGTATCCTCAAGGTTTAACATGACTTCATTCGTGGACTCAAGCATTCCACCTGCTGTAGTGATGATATTTTCGTGCCTGCACCTATGGGTGGTTTAAGACTTTAGATCTTATCAAATTAATAACTCTGAGGAAACTACAATAATTGTTGACGTCAAGGGGCATAACTAATCGTCTACATAGTCATGATGAGCTAAACGACGCTGACGCAAATTTGCATTCATCGACTTGGATAAATTTCTTGTACATTGAAATCACCTCACATAAAGTGTCCCTATTTGGTCTCATATTACCCCCATAATGTTCTCTAGTTCCTCCAACTACTATGCATCATTGATATGCAAACCATATCAAACTCATACACAAGAGTTTTTGGTATTTTCGCTTGATCTCATCAATGATCCAACTAAGTATATCTTCTATCATCCTTCAACACCATTATATAATTGATCACTCAACAAACTTACATTAGTATTCCATAGGTCCACAACTTATTCTTAGCATATGCAATATATTTGATTCGATCATTAACACAATTACTTTTGGTGGTTTATAGGATCATTGTATTTGGAAACCCATGGTATTTTCCCGTGATATTTGATGCGATCAAGCTTATTTTAAGGCTTGAAGGAATCCATTGGAAAATACCTCGAGTGGCTTTGTGCTTGGCTGGGTTGGATTATGGTAACAAAGATATATATCTCGAGTGTTGGCTTTCCTGGTAAAGTGTGTCCAAGGTAAATATTGACTCTTATGTACATGTTTTCCATGTGTATAATCATTTGTGTTTATATTAGTTCTCCAATTGTGCTATGATACCACATGTTAAAAATGGAGTGTAACTAGAGAAATGAAAGAAACTCATGTACACATATAGAAAAGAGGCATTTTAAGGAGTTCTTGAAGCCTTTAAATAGGATTCATCACATTAAATACCATGGGTCACCTATGCCATGGGCTCATAGAACACCAATGATAAATCCATCAATGACCAAAACAAGGTTATCTTAACTACTTTGTGAGTCAATATTGACCTAACATCAGACACATAGGATTCATGTTATGGTGAATAATTATCAAGTAGAACATCAATCTACAATCTTGTAGATTGTAAGTAAAATAAAGGGAAATAAATTTTCTTTATTAATTGATCCAAAAGACAATAAAACTTTTATTTCTCCAAATTCATTATTTAGACGTGGTTTAATGGCATGAAAGAAAATTCGCTATAAATTGGTTGAGATGACTTTAATTATTAAAAAGGGATAGAACAATTGTTAAAATATTACGAACATAATTTGAGAGCATGCAATACTTAGATACTATCATATATGACCACCTTGGGATCCAATGTTACAATTCGTGGTACGGATTGGTTGGGAGCTCATGAAATAATTCTAGATATGAAAGGTAAGTTACTTTAATTTGTAGATGATTTAGGGAAAAGAAGAATCTTGGTAGGAACCGAGAGATAAGCAACTCTAAGATTCTTTTCAGACTTACAACTGAAAATGGGTCTTAGAAAAGGGTGTTTTATGTATGTGGTAATGGCTATGAACTAGAATATATATTCAAAAGGTATATAACATCATCAAATATTTTTAGAATGCCTTGATGCATTTCTAGAAGAGTTTCCTAGACTACCATTAAAATGTGAGATATAATTTGCTATTGAACTTAAACCACGAATATAGCCTATTTCCAGGCCTCTATATTGTATGATTATAAAAGAATTGCAGGATTTACACGTGCGACTTCAAAATATATTGAAGGGTTGACTTAACCTAGTATATAAACTTAGGGAAAACTGGTGATTTTTATATTAAAGAAATATGTGTCTTGGAGGCATTACATTGACTAAAAGTAGGTAAATACAAGCAGAATTAAAAATTTAGGGACCCCATACTAGGGATCACGACCCCTACATACAACTATGATACTTGAATGGCTAGGGCTTGGTGCCAATAACTATGATCACCAATATTTCCTTCAACAAGATACACTTGACCTACTTGCTAATGTAGCGCTTCTACAACTGTTTAAATCTGCGTAGCTTCAACATATCTGGAAAGTTCTTTTCCTCCTCTTTTGTTGATCACCACAACCTCTACAAATTCAGAATGCTTATGTCTCCAACCATCAATACTGCCACTATCAATCTTCTATCTGCCTCTAGAATGATTGAACATAGGCTCATTGATATGCCCTCTACCAACCCTCTTGCTCCACCAAGATGGACTGCTCTCTTGGACTTCAACATCTGCCCTCTTATCAATGATTCTCTAGACCAAATCTCTGACCTAACGACTCATCATATCTGCCTCCTAACTATCCCTTAAGTGATCAAAGTATCAGTATACATGGGGTCTTCATACTCAACCCTCTTTTCATTCCTATAGTTGCCCCTTTGGGGGATATCCTTGAGGTTGTTCCTCTTGCATGCATCCTCCATGGCTAATATATACAATCCCTCTAAGCTTATGAGATCTTCGTCTTCTGTCATATCGGCATCCTCAGTGTGTGCTGAGGGGGTCTCCGCGCCTTACATGGCTGGCGCACTAGGAGCTACTATGGTGGATGATGTTGGAACTTGCCAAGGATTGACTATCCCAGCCTATCCATGGCTAGGACATGGGTTTCTTGGGTTCTCGGAGTAGAGGTTGAGGCTTGTTCTTTTAGACTTTTCTGGAGAGTTGTAGGCACTTCAAAGCTGTTACGAGTGGAATATTTTTTAGGTGCCTTAGATCCATTGGATTCTTTGTATACTGCCTTTTGGAGGGGATTTTGTCAATACATCGTCGTCCTTGGTTGCTTCACCATTCTCAGATCACTTGGGGGAATTTAGTTGACA
This sequence comes from Pinus taeda, assembly GCA_000404065.3. NCBI lineage: Eukaryota > Viridiplantae > Streptophyta > Pinopsida > Pinales > Pinaceae > Pinus > Pinus taeda. Next base: position 10,939 of record APFE031664055.1, on the reverse strand, counting down.
ATGACAATGTTCATCGCAGTTGTGACATATGAAGGGGACATTTTCATAGTCGAGCATTTGGATCCAATCAATGTCCTCATATTCTAGTCCTACGACTTATGGAAGAGTGTCTGATATGCTCATATAGACATAGATCTTAGCATAGAAGGCATACCTTCCTTGCTTGGTTTGCTCCGAGAGATGAACAAATCTTCCTAGCTTATTGACAATTTTAACTAGGGTTTTAGGGTCCTAGTACTCTTAAGGGAGAGAGTACAAGCATATCCAAACTGGTTCCCATGAGAATTCATATTTGTCTAGGTAGAAATTTCTATACATTAACACATGTAGAGGCTAATGGGGTTGAATAAGTAAGGGCCTCCTTCCATTACAATGCAAAGATATCAAACCCAATAAAATATCACAATGAAGTACCCTTTGTAGTTGAGTTAAACATTGTAGTGGGATTTCAGTTTCCACCTTAGCGCAATTCGTTGCATTAGGGATTTATCAGTCAGCTAGATGCCGATGAATTTGTAGATACTCTTCGTGGGGATCTCCAGGGATTCGGAAATGTAGGTGTTCGGGGTAGAGTGATTTTGCGCTCCCGACAATTCTGGGAGGGAGGTGTCAGGCCTGTCGATATCCATGGTGTCACTTGACTTGGGCTTGGGAGGGATCGAGGACGAATGACGGGGTTGGTTAAAAGACGGGTTGGAGGTGTCAGGGACCCCTCCTCCCTGGGTGGTCATTGATCGCGAATCAAAATGGGGATTTTTCACGCTGTATTAGATGGTCAAGGGTGAATAAGTTAAAACTATGGAAGATTCAAGTATAAACCACATATGTGCATTCACGTAGAGCGAGCTGCAAAACCAAGATAACCACAAGAATTCATATTAATGTTTGAATTACATAAAGAAATTTAATTCTATTAAAGGATAATTTTTTTATATTAATATTAAAAATGCATGGAAAAAGATAAATTATTTTGCAAATATATTTATATTAAATATAAGATGAAATTTCATTGTTTTTGAAATGAACTTATACACACTTCAACACTTGCACAGTACTCCAAACATTCCTCGTGTCTTATTTTTTTAGAAGACATTCAAATCAGCAAAAAAGAAAACTATTAATTTAAGAGAATATTTAGAGAGGGCTTGGAAATTATAAAGCATCGAAACAATATCATTAGGGATACTAGACTTGAAGTCAACACAAATTCGCTCTCCTTATTACGCTACCCATACTATCTAATATTCCGCTTAATTCTCCTCCCTTTGTCCTCCCTTGCCTTCCCCTTCTGCCCCCCTTTCCTTTCCCTTGTTTCTCTTCCGTTGTTTGCCCCACCTTCCCTTTTTCCCCTCTGCCCCCCTTTTCCTTTCCCTTGTTTCTCTTCCGTTGATGGCCCCACCTTCCATTTTTCCCTTGTCACCGGTCCTTTATCTAGTTTATTTTTATTTCTTTATCTTAGTATTTCCTTAAGTAAGGCATCACTTTTTTTATTAATCCTTCCCTCTCTGCATTATATCGCATTTGTATCTTTCTTTACCTATATCCTTTTTCTTACTACACTATCTTATTCATCTCTATTTCATCTCCATTATATCTCTATTTTCTTATGGATTTTTTTCTCTATATTCTAAAAAAATTACTATTAATTAATAAATTTATCCATAAATTTATTTTATGGGTTAAGGTTACCTTATATTATTTTTGAATTGATATTATCCACATATTAACCAATTATATCAGATCATACAATCACTATTATAGTAAATCCTAAACCCTCAATCAAAATAAAACTTTTATTATTTCAAAATCCTTCTTTGAATTATATTATCCCATATTGAGTTACCTTTATTTTTAGGGGTTTTCCCTCTTTCTCTGGATCTTTCTTCTACATTTTTTCTTTAGGGTTTTCTCTTAAGATTTTCTATATTCTCTGCTTCCATTATCCAACCATCCATTGATTTTCTCTTCTCTCTCACCCTTACTTCTATATAACCCTTCTCTCTCACCGTTACTTCTTTATAACCCTTAGATCTATGACATTATTCTTTAGACACATATGTCCCGATGAGGGGATATGCCATTGAATAAAAGCATCCACAATAAAAATAAAATGGGTAACCTGTATTTATTTCTGAATAACCATTCTTCAAACTTTGATCACAAAAATATGCAATCAATGTTCATTATCTTAATATTTTCATAATATCATTAATTTTTTAGATTAAATTATAAATGATGAAAAAATGATACTTTAATTTTTATCTTATATCAATATAGATTCATCTTAAGTTATGGATATACTGCGCCTCAGAGAGGGATCAAATTTCTCAATTGCAAATGTCTTTGTGGTTGAAATTTTCACATAAAGAAATTTGATTGTTGTGCGTGCTAGTAGATCCGAACTTAAGATGGATCTATATTGATTATTAATATTAATATTTATCTTTATATAAATTTCACATCTATATATCCCGATTTTTAGTTTTATGAAAATTCAATAATATATGTATCCTTATTTACTTTTATAAAAATTTGATAATATATTTGGTTACATATATATGGAGAAATTTTCTTTGGTATTTTTATAAATTTTTAAAATTTAAAATTTTTAATGTGTTATGGAGTGTTGCTTATAAATATATAGATAAATAGAAAAAACTTTTATTGCAAAATATTGATTTTTTATATACTTATCAATTAAATTTGAATAAGAATGTTGTAAATATAATAGTTATGAATATGAATTTTAATTTTATTTTCTAGGGAAAAATTTAAATTAATTAAAGTTTTACATATTTATTAATTGTATTTTCTCATTGCGAATATGAATCATTTTACTTAAATCTTTCTTTTGTTAGTTTGTAAGTGGTTTGAGTAGCACCCGACCTCTGCCACATCAGCGCTTAATATGACTGGATTTTTGCCCACGGCCTAAGCTGTGACCTTCACACCATTCCTTTAATTTCTTTTAATGTGATATGCATATTACGGTTTTTTTTAGCAAAAAATATTTATAATTTTATATCAATGCTTGCAAAATGATTTTAATTGAGCCAACATTATGTTTAATTATTATCATTATTTTTTTATCTAATTTTTCCTTTTGAAAACACCACCAATCTCTCATATTAAACTAATATATAAATGTTTAGACTCAATCCCTCCTATATCATCTGGTAGTAAATTATAAAGAATTAATATTTAAATGTTTACCGACAATCTCTCCTATCTCCTCCATTTGAAATTATACCTTGTCCTTAAAATTTAAATTTGTTCTATTTTCTATAAATTATAAATCAAATTATAAAGGTAAAAGCGCAATTAAATATCAAAACTAAAGTGTTATTTTTTCCTTTTCCCTTTCAAAAGGGCCGCTAAACTACACCTACATGATAACAAACACACCAACATATGCAAGACTACAGGGTGGGGGACCTCCTTTTAACAGAGCTCACTCAATGGTTTATGTTCACCCTCGTTTTAATAGAGCTCACCCAATGGTTTATGGTCCAAATGCTATATAGTCACAGGTTGGCAAATAGTTGCACATGCTTCATATGGAACAACTAGGAAATAGTTGTTGATGTAAATGTTTTGTGTTGTGTTGGGATTAGTGTTGATTTCATGGGTGGGGACCTCGTTTTAATAGAGCTCACTCAATGGTTTATGGTCCAAATGCTATATAGTCACAGGTTGGCAAATAGTTGCACATGCTTCATCTGGAACAACTAGGAATAGTTGTTGATGTAAATGTTTTGTGTTGTGTTGGGATTAGTGTTGATTCCATGGGTGGGGGACCTCGTTTTAATAGAGCTCACTCAATGGTTTATGGTCCAAATGCTCTATCGTTACAGGTTGGCAAATAGCTGCACATGCTTCATTGGGAACAACTAGGAAATAATTGTTAATGTAAATGTTTTGTGTTGTGTTAGGATTAATGTTGATTTCTTGTGTTGTGTTGGGATTAGTGGTGATTTCATTGGTGGGAGACCTCGTTTTAATAGAGCTCACTCAATGGTTTATGGTCCAAATGCTCTATCGTCACAGGTTGGAAAATAGTTTCATATGCTTCATTGGGAACAACTAGGAAATAATTGTTAATGTAAATGTTTTGTGTTGTGTTAGGATTAGTGTTGATTTCATGGTTTCTGCATACAACTTGTGATTTCCTCTCCCTTTATCTGGGAGATGCTTTGAATTTTATCTTTTTATATAATTGGTGGGTTTTGTTTCTTACTTAATTGGTGTAATTAAGTGGAATTCTTTTTTAGAAAGTTGTGAGATTATTTACAGATTTATCATTTTAGTTTTACAAGTCAATTTTTTGATAAAATATTAGAGTTTTAAAGTTCTATATTGCGTAAATAAGATAAGTTGGCAAAGATTCAAAATTATTTTGTAAATGAGCGAGAATTCAAAATTATTTTGGAGTTGAAGGCAAAATTATACGATGAAAATACTTTTTAATAATATACATAACCATAAATTTCAATTATATAAATTTTATAATTATTTTTATTAAACAGAAACAAATATCTAGAAAATAGAATTGAAGTCTATTTTACATTCTACAATTTCTCTCTACGAACAAATTTTATTATTTTCCTTGATAATCATATGAGTGTTGAATGCAAAAGTTACACATAAATTTTATACAATATGTTAAGTTGTTGATGTGGTGTGGCAAGTTTTTGATATAGTATAGTCTTAGCATTTTAGTAAATAATATAATTTACTAACTTGTTTCAAGAGAAAATATTCGAAATATATTAAAATAAAATACAAAATCTATATTGTATGAATAAAATAAATACAATTGTCATTGAGCTGCTACTTATATATTTAATTTATAATTCGTCACTTAATTTATTGGTGAGGTAAATATATGTTTTGTTAAAAATATATTGGTCAAGGAAACAATGGGTTTGAAACTAGAATTTATTCATACAATTAAACACATGATATCATTTTTTGATCTAGAAGCTACACATAAATCCAACATAATATATTATATTTCTAGCAAAATATCATAATTTTCTGATCTACTATGTTTTTAATAAACTCAGACATCATATGCAAGTGAGAATAAATGCTCAATTATCAATTTCTCTAAACACTAAAAAATATTTAAATTACTACTTATATATTTAATCTATTTTTCAATACCAAATTTCTCTATGAAGTGTAAATATATATTCGGTTAATGATACAACGGTCAAAGAAGCAATAAAATTGACATGATATATTATGCTTCCAAAGTTTTATTGACAGTATGTGTATCCAAGTGAGTATAAATCTCGCCCAATTATCAATTTCTCTAAACACTAAAAAAAAATTTAAACTATTACTTATATATTTAATCTATATTTCAATACCAAATTTATGTGTGCACCGTAAATATATATTTGGTTGATAATATAATGGTGAGAGAAGCAATAAAATTGAAACCAACCTCACATACCAAAAGAAACATCCCCAAAATAAGCAACCTGGTTAGATACTAAAACTACATGTAAACCCCACATGCTATATTATGCTTCCAACATCGAAAAGGCTCTGAAATTTTAGTTTCAATTATTTTGGTATTATTAAATAAGTAAATCTTTTCCGATCAAATTAATAGGGTAGATTTTCAATTAGCTGTATTTATTTTAGTCTCAACTGTTAAAAATGGTATTAATGAATATTTAAATTTCTGTCCATGAAATTAATAAGGTAGATTTTTAATTAGCTTTATTGTGTTTGTCTGCGCCATATCAGAATTTTCCTAACACATTACTAATTCTCTTTTGGAATGTGAATCACAAAAAATAATAATAATACGGCCGTATGATAATATTAAGCAGCCAATGAGACAGGATCGGTAAAAAGAATAAATGAAGCATAAATATACAAGGGAATATTTCTCAGTGAAAATCAGGGTGGAGCATATGCAAAACATAGAGAAATGAGAATGTGCTAATGCAAAAAGCTTGGTTAACCACTCAAATGATTAAGTGCAATTTTTTTTTCAATGATTAGTTGCAATTCTTTCAAACGAAAGGGCTTGATACTATTTTAAGCCAATCAATCAATGGAATAAAAAATAGATGAAAAATCGATGGGTAAAAAAATATGAAATCATTGTTGGATCGGTTGCGGGTTTTTGTTGCCATTAATGGTTTCGGCTGACACATAATTCACACGTATTTGTTGGCATTCATTGTTTCGAGAAAATATAGTTCATACCTATTGATTGTTTCGGGAAAATATTCTTGATACCTATTGATTGTTTCTTACACTACGGAATGTAAGAAACAGAGTGAAGCTGCAAACAAAAGAAGAACAACTGGCTTGAGCGAAAGTAGTAACTATATTGAGGAATATTACAAATTCATTTTAACCTTTTGCTTAGGGTTAACCATTTCTTATTTTCGCTCTCATATATCTTTAATAGTAAAAGCATTTTAAGATAGACTGTTGTCCAAAAGGATCCGCAGACCGTGCATGTTTTAAGAGATATTTCACAAAATATTGCCTTGCCATAAACATGAATAGAGTGAAACTGCAAAACTGCCTGGAATTGCACTCAAGAGATATTTCACAAAATATTGCCTTGCCATAAACATGAATAGAGTGAAACTGCAAAACTGCCTGGAATTGCACTCAGCAGAGAATCTTTCAAGTCTCTTAAACCTTAAATTCCTCAAAGTAAATGGAAAACCCTCAGTCTGATATCTTTGGAAGTAATTGAACAGGAGCAATCAAATTTTCTGGGAAGAAATTCCCAAATTTTGGGCGATTATTTCCGTAATTTATACCACCAAACATTAATTCACATATATATATATATATATTCTCCAAATATACCAAATTAAGCAGACAACCCCTCTAATTGAGGTATTAATTTCACCATGTTTTATTCATTTTTCTGCTCAGAGTTCATCATATCTCATTCTCCTTAACCTATAAATCCAATATTAAAGGCTAACACTTCTTTATACAGAGTTGAATCCCTAGACAAAGATCAATGTAAAAAGTATTGTTTAGAATAATTTTATCAACGCATTGACATAAATCTACTGCAAATGCGTGAAAAATTAGTACTCGGTCAAACTTTTTCACAAACTTAAATTAATTTTATCGAATCCTCACAAAAACTACAGACTTAGTTTTTTAGGAGCATAGGCGGTTGGAGCTTAGTTTATCGGCAGCCAACAACATAAGTAGAGGCACCAGTCGTTGCAAAAGCAGAGGAGAGCCACAGAAGGTGGAGACAAGAATTCCTTATCTGGAATTGAATCCTTGCACAAAAATATGCTACAAACGTCTTAACATACCCTGCAGAATGATTTTATCTTCGAACATTTTACAAGTACCATGGCAACTAATTCTATAAGTGTATGGAAATTAAAAATACTTTAATCCAATCTTTAAAAATATTCTAGAACATCAAAAGGCACTCTGTCAAGCAATTTCATCCGTACTAATGTCAAATAATTCAAGGAACATATTAAAATTAAACTTAATTTAACCACACATTCACAAAACCTTATAAAACAACAACCCATAGTCTAATTCATATCTCCTTTGTCAGGCAATTTCATCAGTACTAATGTCAAATCAAAAGACATATTAAAATTAAACTTAATTTAACCACATTCACAAAACCTTAGAAAACAACCACCCACAGTCTAATCATATCTCATTTTCGCGATCATATTTAACTTCAAGAGTAAAAGCATCTGACCATGTAATTTTCGCTATCATATAAGATTAAGCATTTGACCATGTCAATTAATTTCATGAAAAGAGTAATGGAAAGTGAAGCAGATATGGCTGCAATGGGAAGTACATAAAGCTGCATCAGCTGTAGAATAAGCACAGGGAAAATGCGAGAAAGCAGAGGCAACAATGCCTTATTTGGAATTGAATCCTTGTGCATAAATGCAAAGAGAGAGAAAGCAGAGGCAACAATGCCTTTTTTGGAATTGTATCATTGTGCATAAATACAATACAAAGCTTTAAAAAAAATGCATTCTATAATATATATAACATAAATTTTTGTTACAATGGACAATAAAAATGATTATGCTTTCAAACCATGCCATGGCATGTGATACGATTTCTACACGTATTTTAAAATCTAAATTAAGTTAATCTACAAAATTTGAAAAACTTAAAAATAACACTCCAACAATTAAATTAACTATGAAAAAAAAACGAAAAACAGTACTCAATTAATTTCATTAATACATCAAAATTTAGAATTATTTTAACTGAATACTCACACAACTAAAAATTGAAAACCAATGCATTAAATTTAATAACTCCCAATTTTATCAAAGAACCACGCCCAAAAACCAATGCAGTCTCATCCGATCTCAATTATCAGTAATCGCCAGTTTAATTGATTTTATAGCAGTTTAATTAATTTTTCCCCAAAACCATGATACCGTGTTATGCTAAACCGTACCACCTGTGCACCATCTCCTAATCTCCCTCCCACAACACCTGTACTGCATCACTGCAATATTTCTTTTGAGAAATTTATTTAATGAAAACTAAGACATTACAATTCTTAGCTAGAGTGTTGTGTTTGATCCCTAATTCCAGCGAAAACATCACACAACTTTGACAATGGACTGTTGTCCAATAGCTAGCTTTAGTTTTCGAAAGAATCGGTGGGTGTTTTAAGAGATCTCACATTGAAGAAAGCATCCATATCAGAGATAGGGATGGTTGAATGTGTTTATCCCTGGTTCCAAACTATTGACATTTCACAAAATATTGCCTTGCCATAAACATTAGCAAGAATGAAACTACCAGGAATTGGACACTTTCAAGTCTCATAAACCTTAAATTCCTCAACCTAAATGGATGCTTCGCGCTAAAAAAAACTCAGTCTACAAGGTCTGATATCTTTATACGTAGTTGAAGCAGAGCAATCGAATTTTCCGGGAAGATATTCGCAAACTTTTGGTGATTATTTTTGTACATTATACCACCAAATATTAATTCTCTCACATATATATTCTCTAAATTAAGAACATAATTCTCTCACATATATATTCTCTAAATTAAAAACACAATCCCTTTAATTGAGATATTAACTTCATCAGCTCTCATTCATTTTTCTGCTCAACGTTTATAATATCTCATTCTCAACCTGTAAATTCAATATTAAAAGCATTTCACTGTGCCTGAGTGCTATCATTATCGTTGCCAGCAATCAGTTATGGTCGGTGGAATATATGAACTCAGATATAGCTGCGCAGGCATAGGCAGGTGGAGCAACAGTTGACTTAGATTTACTGGAGCCCCCTAGACGAGGCACCAGAGGAAGCTGCAGAGGCATTGGCCCCAGAGGAAGCACCGGAGTAAGCGGTAGAAGGTAGAGGCAACAACTCTTTATACAGAATTGAATCCCTAGACAAAGATCATTGAAACAAATATTGTGTAGAATAATTTCATCAATACATTCACATAAATCTACTGCAAATGCCTATTAACGAGTACTCTGTGTCATTTAAATTATTAAAATTAAAATTAATTTAATGAGATCTTCACCAGAACTATTTTACCAGAAAAGGCGGTCGGAGATTCTACTTAGTTTATGTGGAGCCAACAGCGTAAGTCGAGGCATCTCGAGGCATCGATCGTGCAGGAAGCAGAGGAGAAAGCCACAGAAGTTAGAGACAAAAATCCTTTATCCAGAATTGAATCCTTGCACAAAAATATGCGACAAACGTCTTAACATATTCTGCAGAGTAATTTCATCAACTATATCACCATAAATCTGCGACAAAGGCCATGAAAACTGAATTCTCTTCCAACATTTTACAGGTACGGTGGCCAATAATATCCTAAGTTTATCAAAATATAAATTAATTTAAACGAATCTTAACAAAGCAGGGGAAAATTAGAAAGCATCAATTTGATGAGGAATAATGTAAAATAATTCAAGAAATTTCTTAAAATTAAAATTAAAATTAGTTTAACCATAGATTCAGACAATCTAGAGAAAATTAAAAACGGATCATGTAAGAAATTTCAAGAGCTTCTAATTTCAACACAAAAAATAATCTCAACTGTCATAAATATGGCAATCGAAAATACCTGAAATTCACCAATTGAGCTTTTTAAATGGGCTAGTCAACGCACGGCACAAATATTGCTATCGCTTGCGCAATCTCTGCCACTTCTTTCGCACCATCTCTAAATCATTCAGCTGATTAACCAGTGAAAATAAGAATTATACTATTCTTACCTATTGTGTTTAGCCCTAATTCACTGAAGAATTTGAAAAGATCGCACAATAAACCAAACCAAACCACATTTTAAAGTTCCATAAACAGATTTAACATGCCAATAGAGAACACTGCAAACGAAATAAAAAAGACAAAGTCCGTCCCAATCAAATAAAAATATATACACCATAACTGAATCAAATAATCAAATCGCCCAACAATAAACCCAGGGAAAACGAAAACAATAAAACCAGAATGGCAGAGCAATAAACCAGAGAAAACAAAAACAACAGGTTAGCAAGAATTTGCCGATCCCTTGATGCACTAACAAACACGAACCATAAATCCTCAAAAGAGGGCTCAAACATTTACGAGACCAATGGTAAAAGGTGCGCCCATTATTTATATTGTTATAAAAAGCATTCAAACGGCAACGTATCCTCCAAAGCTTTTCTTTTAATTTTGCTCTATTAATGGGTAATGGAGGTTTTAATTTTCTTTTAATTTTTATCCATTGAACGTTAATACAAATTTTCTAAAAACTTTGAGTCGTTCATGCAAATTTTAAAAACTTTAAGTCGTTCATGCAACTTTGTTTATATTTTTTTGTACTTAACGTTTGTGTTTCTATAAAAATTAATTAATAGAAATTTTATTATTGTTTTAATATTTCTTTTGTCAACAATATCTCTAAATCTCTATACAAGAGA
>APFE031664052.1:5227-47186 GCA_000404065.3 Pinus taeda | reverse complement strand
AAAACCCCTCACAGATTTCAATCTCGGCTCCCTGATTAATCCAATTATATATATCTATCTATATATAGATATATATAGGGAGAGAGAGAGCATATTTAATCAATGTTATATTAAATTTAAAAGCTATTTAAATTATTTTCAATCTTTACATTAAATTGTTACCATGCGCTAATGTATTGTAGTGCATAGAACCTGTAAATCATCCTTGAGAAAAAGGCCTTCAACAAGGTTTCTATCATTTAAACAAAGACTACCATTGTGATACCCCACACAGCATTGAATACAAGCTTGCATTGTTTATCACTGCTTGAAAGAGTAGTTGAGGGTAGTCTTTCAAGTGGTCCATTGACTATAAAATCCAAAACTCTTTACTGTTTGAGAGAGAAATGGAATGTTGCTTCCTGAGCTCCTTTTCTTGTAGAGCAAAATACAAGAGCTGCTTTTGCTCCAGAATATTGTATAAGCTTATCGTAGAGGAAATTCTGAAGATGCTAAGTAGATATAGAATCATCATCAACCATACAAAACACTATAGAAAAAGAACAAAAGTATGAGAGCAAATTCAAAAGTTCAACCAGAATAGAATAAATTAAAATATATATATATATATATTATATATATATATATATATAATATATTATATATATACTATACGAGGTATCAGAATGTATTGTTAACACAGTAAAAAGGTAAGATGCAAAACACAGTCAATTGTAATATTCAATTGCTGGATTGTCAAATGAGAAATTTATTCATGTTTCTTACGTCCATCGTGCAACAAAATTTATATATGTTCAAGCTCAACAACAACAATGGATAGTAAATAATACCTTTTCAAAGAGAGTCATTTTTGGCTGAGGCATATCCTGTCTAGTAAATAATATTTGTAAGAATCAACTTGATATGTTTTGATAAGAATTCATTTCAGAACATGAAAATGATAGCATGTTTTAAAGTTGTTGGAGCTGACTGGTTGGATGAGTATGATGCGCAAAGTTTACAAAAGCTATCAATTTTCATTCTAAGTTATTGACTAAGCAGTCAATTATGTTAGGATTGAACAAACTTATCTGCTATAGATTTGAGCAAAATTGTTATATATAGGTTTTTGTTTTCAAATCTTTTAATGTATGAACAAAATAGTGGCAGATTTGAAATATCTGCTAAGGGAAATAATACTGCAAAATCTAGCAGTCTAGTGAAAAGTAAGGTCATTAAGTTTTTTTTGGATAGGTGACTTCTGGTGTAAACTAATTCCAGCAAGAATTGACAATTGTTTGTCCATTATCATTTTCTAAACAGTTGTAATCCAACCAGAGATTTTAAAACCTCTTGCAATCCAACCTTGTGATGTCTAGTTCAACAATCTCTATGGCATGCATTTCTCTGATAATCAAACAAGCATTTCTCCCAGTTCCTCCACAGAAACTTCTTAAGAGTTTCACTAAAGTTAGTTATTTATTTATTATTAGACATACCATAGCAATCTTTGCAAATGTACTATTACAGAAACTTCATCCAGAGCATATGTAACATGCATTCTTACATCATTTTGACTGGATTCATCTAGTGACGAATATAAACTAGTGTCTCTCCCCTACGATATGCTTCACCGAATTATCGAGGTTAATTTCACTGCCTACTGACATTAATGTCCACTAGGTTTTACACATTCAAAAAAACAACATAAAATTGGACTCTGAACAACCTACCTCAGTTACTGCAATCTCACTGTGATCAAAGCACCAAAGGAATGGCACACTCCTTCACAGATTCTTCACTATCATCTGGGAACACACTACCTAGTGAGAGCCCACATTCTCCAGTTGTAATGAAACAAATTCAACACCAATCTTTAAAGTCTTGACCTTGAATTTGTCTCTCTCAATCTCTTCTTCATCTTTGTCAGCAACTTTTTCCGTCACGCATGGCACATCTGGCCCTACTACTGGATCCTTGATGTCCTTTCCAAGGTTTTCAATGATGAAGTTTTCCTCCACATTGTGTACTCGGAGTCATTTAATATTATTATTCGTTCACCACTTCAACATCCTTGGACTTTCACAACTAACAGCTATACCTATGTTTAGCGATAAACGTGTAGGAATGAAAACCATAAGTTTCATGCACAATCAATACATGAAAGAATGATTTCCAATTATTATGCTTAATGTTGTTGGTACATGAATACCTGTATAAATCATGACTTATGTTAGGGATGTGATAATTATAATTTTATTTTTATTATCAATATGAATGATGAGATGAAATTAAAATAATGAATACACTTGACTACTAGATGTGAAAATGAACTTACAAATATATTGGTATGTTATATGAACTCAAGGACCAATATCATAGATGAGCTTTTATTAAAATGCATAGAATATCGTTATCTAAATATAATTGATTTTGAATATATCGATGCATATGTTATAATTTGTAGGCAAGTGTTTACATTGCAGATAGTATCATTACTTGCAGATAGTATCATTACCAAACCGACTACGTGATGACAAAACTCCAAGAACAATTGAGGCTCAATGAGATTCCATAATAGGGTATTGACCCTAATTCTATTCAGAGGGGTGGAGGTGTTTCCCACCGTTTATCCTCCAAAACCTGGAGTCATGGGAGGACTGTGTGAGTCACGCTCCCCTAGACGTGTGATGATGACTGCCGGATGCCTACGAGGAAATCAGGTCAATTTAGTTGACGCTACCATCCTTAGAGTTATGAATGGTTAGGTCAGTATAACTGACGCCATAGCATACTCCAGTAGAGGACGGATAGGATGGGAGCGGAAGAGATTAGGAAGGATAGGATGATTTTAGAATAGCTTGGGAACCTAGTTGGGACAAGGTACGACTATTAAAAGAATAAAAATAAATAAATAAATAAATTCGGGACGTAATCCTTACACAAATTATATTAATCGTTAAAATAAATACTAAATAAACTCAACTTCGGGACGAAGTTGTCTTTGAAGAAGGGGTGTATGTAATGACCCAACTTAAGTCACTGATTATTAGCAATGAGCATGCTTACGAGACGTGTGTATGATAGCTACATACACATGCATCGCAGGCATTGCACTAGTATACATACTAATTTAATCATATAAATGTCTAAGAAAGAAAATGAATTAGTTTTTAAGAAAGTATTAATTAATACCTTATTTATTAAGTAGAACAATAAAATATATTTATTTATTTTATTAATAAATTTTTATTTAAATAATAAATAATCATTATTACAATGGACAAGATTTACTTTACTTCATAAACCTTGGACAATTCACAATAAAGTACTTAAAAGAAAATATACTATTCTCGAAGTCGGTTGAGATGATAAGGGTAAAATCTCATTTAATAAATAATGACCAACTCAAGTGAAAATATCTTAATGACCAACTCAAGTGAAAATATCTTAATGGATAAGCTTAAATCTTGAGATTAATTGGAGGAAAAGGAGGTGGGGTTTCTGGGGGGAAGAAACCTTCCCTATATAAACATAGTCGAAAGGAGAAGTAGGGGGGGAGAAAATCAGTCTGTTTGAGGGATGAGCAGGGATGAGCAGAGGGCTCAATTTTGGAACTGTAAATTGGGAAATTGGGAAATTTTGAGCTGTTCTTGGAGTTTTGGGCACGGGGGCCAGTGGACATCCATTTCGGAGTCCTCTGGATCTGGAAACCGTAGAGGTGGATTCCAGATAGGCAGGGAGGCATAAGTTGGTTTGGTAATGGACGCAGAAAACTTGGAGCAATGTGATCAACACCAGACAGGCGAACCAGGAGAACCAGGTACGCAGATGCATTTAATTTATTTGATAAAACTTGATATCAGTCTGTACAATATTTATATTTTGAATTAAATGGAAAAGCAGTCTTTACAGAAGCCTGAGGTGAATCATTTTAGGATATTTGGGAGTTTGGCATACTGCCATATACCCGAAGAAAAGAGGAAGAAATTGGATCAGACTGCGGAGAAAGGATATCTTGTGGGATATAGTGAGAATGCGAAGGCATATAGAGTCTATCTTCCAGGGAATAGGAAAATCGTAATTCAACGGGATGTAAAGTTCGTAGAGGACAGAGCTTCAGGAAATCACGAAAAATACCTTTCAAAGAACAGTCAAAGGATGATCCATTGGTTCAGCCACTTCGGCCAGCAGAAACTAGCACCAGTGTTTCTCCTAAAGGAAAAACTCCAGAGGTGTCACACTAGGTGCAGTCTCAGGGAGAGGAGCAGCTAGATATACCCACTACTAGTGGAAGAATGAGCCACGAACTTCAACAGATACTACGAGATACAAAGGATTTCGTAGGTGCGCCCTGGAATGAGAAAAGGGAGCGTAGACAGCTAGACAGATACCAAGCCTTGGTGGCTTAGGTTGGAGAACCCTCTAGTTTTCAGGAGGTCGTTTAACATCAAGTATGGGTAGATGCTATGGTGGAGGAATACAATTCCATAATGGTCAATGATGTATGAGAAGTGGTACCAGGCCTCAGGACATGTTAGTTGTAGCTTTGAGATGGATCTACAAAGTCAAATACGTTGCAGATGGCAGTGTGGAAAAATACGAAGCCAAGTTTGTGGCTAAGGGGTATGCTTAGAATGAAGGGATAGACTATGAAGAAACCTTCGCCCTAGTAGCCAGGTATACTTCTATTAGATCCGTGATATCCCTTGCAACACAGATGGGATGGGAGATTCACCAGATGGATGTGAAGACGGAGTTCTTGAACGGGGTGATAGAAGAAGAATTATACATTGAACAACCAGAGGGTTTTGAGACACATGAGAAGAAATCTCATATATGCAGGTTAAAGAAAGCCTTGTATGGGCTTAAACAAGCATCTAGAACATGGTACGTTCGAATTGATGGTTACTTGTAGAAGATGGGATTTGTCAAGAGTGACGCAGATCCTAACCTCTACTATTTGTTTGTAAAGAATGAGCCTCTAATCCTTGTGTTATATGTGGATGATCTTTTTTCTGATAGGCTCATCCAAGCTCATCAAAGATTGCAAGGAAAACCTAGCTACAAAATTCGGTATGAAGGATTTGGGACGAATGCATTATTTCCTGGGGTTGGAAGTTTGGTAGCAGAAGGGTGGGATTTTCCTTGGACAAGGGAGATTCGCTACAACGATTTTGAAAAGGTTCAGAATGTAGGATTGTAGACCTATGGCTACTCCAATGATTACCAACTGGAAGAATATTGATACATCCAAAGATAAAGAAGTCGATCCCACCTTGTACAAGCAACTCATAGGGTCCTTGATGTATCTGGTCAATACCAGGCCAGACATTTGTTATGCCGTCGACATCCTTAGTCAATTCATGGTGTAACCAAAGAGGGCGCACTGGGCAGTAGCGAAGCATGTTCTCAGATATATACGAGGAACAGTCGAGCATGGACTAATGTACACCCAAGGCATTGCCATCAGGATGAGTGGGTTCACTGACGCAGATTGGGCTGGAAGTTTAGTAGATCGGAAAAGTACCACTGGGTACTGTTTCAACTTTGGATCGGGAATGACCTCCTGGTGTAGTAGGAAACAGAAATCCGTAGCTCTGAGCTCAACTGAATCTGAATATATGGCAGCTAGCACAGCTTCATGTGAAGCCATATGGCTTAGGAAATTGCTTGTGAATCTATTCAGGAGAAGGATGGAAGCGACCAATATTTTGTGTGATAATCAGAGTTGCATGAAGGTTTCTGAGAATCCAGTTTTTCATGATCGGTCGAAGCACATTGACATAGGTGTCACTTTATCAGAGACTGTGTTCAACGAGGGGCCGTACAATTGAGGTACACCCTAGGGGACAGGAGAACAGGTGGCAGACATTTTGACCAAGGCTCTAGGAAGAACAAAGTTTGTTTATTTCAGGGAGAAGATGGGAATGGTTAAGAATCTGTTTCAGTAGTAGAAATAGATAGTATAGGGAGTTGCAGTGCAGCAGTTAGCAATGGCAGTGCCATGGGCAACATGATGCAATATATTCAGAGGGAGCTACAATACAGATGTAGTAGTGACGGTTGCAGGGTCATGGATAACAGTACAGGGTACCACAACGCAGTAGATGAGGGGCAACAGCTTGAGCGTCAGCAACACAGAGGACCGATGATGTGGATCAGTGTGATGTTTCTATTGGGAGGCATTGCTAGAACATATTCTTTGTTAAGAGGGAGTGTTGATTTTGGGTAGCATCTGATGTGATCTAGCTCCGAAATTTTGTGGAGGGGCTAGAATTCATGAGATCTCCAAGACCCAAAAACCGTTTGGAGAAATTCCACCCGGATGATGAGTTATTAAAATAATTAATATTTTTAATGGGGTTCCTAAGTCTAAACTTAGGAAAATAAGAAATATTAATGGATATTACTAAAGATATGGGTGAGAAGCTTTTAAGAGACGATGATCAAGTCTATTTTAATTTTAGCCATTGATTAGGGACTTAGTCTTGGTCGTTGATTCATCAACAGGAAAAGAATAAGAGAAGACTTGAGAGTCACTTGGAGTTACACCGGGCAAATACTCAATTAACCCGAGGGAAATTGATCCTCAAAAAGAAGAAGTTCGATTTCAGAGGGAGAGTTGTAGGGTGAAGGAAGAGGAGGGTATCAACATCAGATAGAGACTGAGGAAGAGGTGATGCAGAGCATCTGACAGACAACGCAAAGGAAGATCAGTGAGACAACGCAGTAGGAGACAGTCCTCACGCAGGTTGATGCAAAAGTGACGCAGAAGAGGGTAGAGGGTCTCCAGGGTGTCAGAACTTCTCCAGGAGGAGTAGAAAAATTGTTTTAGGTGTTTCTCTCACAAGTGTCTCAGTATTCGGTAGAATCTTTCTTTGTAAAGAGATTTTTGCTGAAGATTAATAAATAAACCCTTATCTACTGCACTAGTTTTCCCGCATTGGGTTTTTCCGGGGACAATTGTCCAAAAACAACTGTGTTGATGTGATTGATTATTGTGCTTGCATATCATTGTTATTTTTCTTTATGCTATTATGTGATAACTGCAGTAGAATTTATTTTAATGTTTACTGAAGGGTTTTGTAAATAACTTATTATGGAAAATAAGTAGGAGAAATAAATTAGTTACTGCAGTAGAATTTTGTGTTAGAAATTTTCACATCTTAGACCCTCAAGGCACATAACCCATCTGCGACAAAATATGATCTAGTAAACCAAGTGATTTGTAATAAAATAATTTAACCAATTAGCTTAAATTATTCTCAAACCACTTTTACATCATACTCGACTAAAAACACTAGGACTCACCTAATAATTTGATAATAAGTTTCATCCTAACTATGGGGTTTAAGCTAGAGGGAAAAAACTCTCTAATTAGCCGTGTCGAAAAACATAGGTAATCAGTGAGGTTAAAAAACCTCCTAGGATGGAATTCGTCATCAAACTATAGGCTTACCTAGGTTGTTACATAGACTCAAGGTTTTACTAAGATCATTTACAATATATAACTTGCAGAATGTGATGACCATGACACACAGATTGTTGATATGTGATCCGATCCTTGTTGAAAAAGTTGGTTTTCCACTTCCTTGAAACTTTGACAATTTGAGTGCAACATCTGGCTCAATATGGGGACACGCTGCTTCCAAGAAGTAATATGAGAATCCCAGAATCCTGCATCCAAGGAAACATAAGTCTATCAAATAGATATCCATTCAACATCGAAATCATCATGCATAAATAGAAAATACCGTTGGAATAGAAAATCTATTCTTACAAACTGAAATATAAAAAACATAATATAAATGCGTGAAATAAACTATTTAATGATATGAAATAAAAAGGAGTAGGGTTAGAGATACTATACAAAATGATGCCCATGGCATCAAATATCATCAACATGGTGCATACTGAGCATATGCCGACTCTCCGATAAGTCTGTGGGTTGCTTCTTGGATATGCCATGTTGAATTATGAAAATGTTAGGATTGCTACTCATTCGAATATCACGTTGCTCTTGACCATCAGATGCATCAAACTTCTTCCTTTTTCTCTTCTTTTGCCTTTTGCTTTTCTTCCCGGTGGGCTATGATGTCAATAATGAGACCATTGCAGATTTATTGTCTTGATTCTGAGAATGCCTGGATGAAAGATTTGAAGAATGGGGTGACCTTGACACACAGACTGCTGATATGTGATCCAATCCTTGTTCAAAAAGTTGGTACTTCTGGTTTCCTAGAACTTTGACAATTTGAGTGCAACAGGGCTTAATGTCCCTTGCCATGTGGCACTCACTGGGTGGCCCACATGGCTTGCCTCGTCAGCATAGGGATCTTGCATGGAATTCCACCTCATCTTGGTTCTTTCCTGTTGAAAATATAACTAGTATTGGTCTTCATAATTGTATTTGGATCATGACTTGATGTAATTTTTATTGTATTAGTCAAAAGAAGGAAAAAGAAAAATGTATTTTGCAAAAGAAAAAAAATCATTTGTAAATGAGTTTCTTGCCCATGGTTATTTATTCTAGGTCAAGCACCCATTGAGTGCTCTAGACGTTGAGTCAAAGTCATGATGTAAAGACCCTCGGAGGGCCCATGTATCGAGATTTTTTTTTTTAAGAATGTAAAAGAAAAGCCTAGAAGCCATCAATGATCAAGTCGACCAACCTTTAAAGTCGGCCTTGAAGGGTGTTGACCACTCCATGTCAACTACCCCATAGCTGTACATTTTTCGTGCATGGATTTCCATCATGTCCGAGCACTCAGATGATCCATAGATTCATCATTATCAGCTATATGTACACTGGAGTTTTGTAAACCCATTTTGTATTTTGTAATGTAAATGATCCTGGTAAGACAAATGTATGTAACAACCTAGGTAAATTTATTTTTCTGATAATGATTTCTATCCTAGGAGGTTTTTAGTTTCATCGATTCATGTATGTTTCTAAACACAGATGAAAGACAATTTTTCCTTCCAGCCTCACCCCAAAGCTAGGGTGGATTTTGTCGTTAGGATTTTAAATTAGTCCTAGTGTTATTTATCGAGTCTCTATAAACGAATAATTCTAACTATCTGGTTAGATTATTTTTATTACAAATCACTTAGTCTACTAGATCATATTTTGTGTCGCAGAAATGGGTAATTATTGAGGGTCTATAACGAACGGGTGTTTCCCTTTCATGAGTTAGAAATGTAATATTTCATGTAAAAAATATTTAGTGCATGGTCTCTCATAGTTAGATACCATGGTTAAATATTTGAGGGTTGGAAAAATTAATAATCCCCTTACAAGTCAATTAATTAAAATTTCTGGCTAAAATAAATTAAAATGCTAAAGCCAAAAATTTAATTAATTTAGATCATAGGAAAAATTAAATTCTCCAATTAAAATTCGTAGATTTTAAAGTTCCTAATTTTTGGAGGTCCCCGGTCAAGGGAATATTGAAAAATTCAATATATTTTGAATCCTTGGGCCATAGTAGTTAAGTCAGTCAATTTTTTGCGGCAATTAACTCAAAATAATAATTTTTGAGTTAATTAAAAGGAAATTAAAAATGAAACTCGAATTTCTTCAAAAAGTAACTTTATTTCAATGGTGATGATTAAAAAATCATTTGATCTTCATCAACAGTTGAGATTGCTTTAACATGGGTCAAGCGAACTAGCTGTTGGAGAATTTTTCTATAAATGAGAGGCCTTTCTTCATTATTTGGATCTGGTTTTTCAATCGTGTACTTGCTCTAAGAAAGCTCTTGTAATATTTTTTTTATTTATTTTATTTATTTTTTATTTTTTATTTTTTTATAATTTCTGGTTAATAAAACGCAAAGACTTTGGAGTTTTAGATCATGGTGTTCCTCTTTCATATTTATGTGGCAATATTGTTCTTAAGACTTTGCTGCTTTTATTTGCATTTGCTAGTTAATAGCCTTTGAGGATTGATATGTGTACATGTATCTTGCACAAATTTCTTGGTTTTTAGAATATCATTTTGATTTGACAGAAGTAGCACGTATATCTATTTCTTGATGATTTTATGATCATTTTTAAATTTCTATTAATCTAACAATTAGATCTAAGTGTGTAGAAGTTATCATTCAGGATTTGGGCATTTGGGGAAGTCCCCAGCTGGACCGACTCTCAGTTTGCAGAATCTAAAAGAGCCCACTGTCTTTTTAATTTCTGAAGTCATTTTATAGAATATTTTACTTGCAGGGTTTTTCTTGGGCTTGTACCTCTTTAAAATTTCAAATTTATTTCTAAATATTGTGCAAAATTTGTTTAAATCTGGCTAATAGAGGGCTTTGATCTGCAGATCTGCTAGATCTGTAGAATATTATTGTAGATTTGTAAATAGCAAATTTCTAATTCATTGGGGTTCTGGGTATTTCATATTTTTGCGTATACATGCTTTTTGGATTTACATCTTTCGTCTGTGTAGGAACAATTTCTGAAAATTGCAGGTGATTTTTGTGGATTTTGGAGAGAGGAGATTCAAGCCCTGGAGGGCATCTCCATTTTGTTTGCAGGTTGAAGAAAAATCTTGAGAAGATCGTGGGCAAATTTTTTTTGGGCCTTTTGGTCCTATGCTGTCCATCTTCTGCATTCTACCCTCAAGCCTTCCCTCCTTCACCAAAATTTTCTGACTAATTTTTCCTAAATTTTTCTTAAAAATTTCCCAAAAAACAATTTTTCTCAATTTTTTTTTCTGAGTTTGGCATTTGCATTGGGGAATTTTCAGTGACTTGGGTAGCTCATCTTCAAGTGCCTTCAAGCTCCTAAGGGCTCACTGGTGCACACTCTCTAACCTTTCCTCATTCCATTTTGAAAACAAGGTTAATACTGTCATAGATTTGCAATTCGCTGGAGTTTAACAACATATTTGATTTACATTTTTTTTACTTATGTATAATTGCAGAAATAGAAGTTAGCTTCAATAACTTTTGCAAACAAATTTCTGAAAATTGTTTTACTGCTGTTCAGTGATTTATTCCTGAGTTTTTTAGATCAAATACATCAATAAATCTGAAAGAATTAAACTCAGAAATTTTCAGAATTTAGCAACAGATTTAATTTACATTTATACTGTTGTATAATTGTAGAAATAGAAGTTAGCTTCAGTAACTTTTGCAAACAAATTTCTGAAAATTATTTTATCACTGTTCAGTAGTTTATTTCTGAGTTTTTTAGATCAAATACATCAATAGATCAGAAAGAATTAAACTCAAAGGTTTTCTAAATTTAACAGCATATTTAATTTACATTTTTACTGCTGTATAATTGCAGAAATAAAAGTTAGCTTCAATAACTTTTGCAAACAAATTTATGAAAATTGTTTTACTGCTGTTTAGTAGTTTATTTATGAGTTTTTTAGATCAACTACATCAATAGATCAGAAATAATTGAACTCAGAAATTTTCTGAATTGTAGTTATTAGTTTGTCATTTAAATTTTTTTGCTGTTATACATAGAAATTTCTGAATATTGCATAGTTAAAGACTGCTGTTTTAGAATATATTGCTGGTTTTAATATTTGATTTAAGAGCATTACTAGACTGATATCTCATTAATATGACTTGAGCTTAAAACATTTAGTTTAATTTCTGAAGTCCCTGCGTTTCACATAGTTTTCAGTTTTGCATTTGCATATGAGACAATCGAGTCTTTTCAGTAACAGTTCCCCATCCTTTACTTGAACCTTATTTTCTTTGCAAGATAGTTGACTCCACAAGGCACTGGTATCGTTTCTTTCAAATCATTTTGAGTCCTTAAAAAGCTTGCGCAATCTAAAACAAATATTGGTTGCTTAGCTGTGTTTCCTAGGTTGGTTGGTTTCCAACTAATCTTTCATTTTTCCATTTCCATAGGGTTTACCCCCCTTAGTCTGCTATTGGGAGACAACTCAAACGGAGTGATTGGGGATCAGTGTGACAGCCCCCGATCTGAGCCATTGTCGCGGTGCATAGACATTCTGTGCGACAACAAAGAGGTCCATTCACTCACAATGTAAAACCTATATAAAGAAGAGCATTCGTCTTCCACAAATGACACTTTAGCATTGTTGACCACTGGAGTGGCCCCTAATGATTATATGAAGAATACATGCCCAAAGATGATCCAAAGGACACTTGTACCATCAGATATCACCAATCAACAAAGTGTTTAAATTTTACTTCTATTTCTTATAATCTTTCTTGTACCCAGATTCCACACTCTGTGGGGAATTGTAATAAGTGATACTAGTAATGATGAGTTTTGAGTCTATAACAGGTCTAAGATGTTGTGACTCGATCAACAAACGAGTACACCTTCGACTATTTTTTTTTATTTAGTTAACTATCCCTTATTTTTTAGAGACGGATAATTTTCTAGGTTTTTCCACTCACTATTTACCCCAAAGCTAGAGTGATGGTTTGAAGATTGAGTCCTTAACACAGTTTAGTGTCTAGAGTTGATGTATATTACCATACTAGATCACACAAAAAATTTCGTGGATTTGGTTAAGTCTAGGTAGTCAGTTTTTAATTTTTTAGATTTCCCGCAGGGCGGGAATTGCAATAAAAATTGTATTTGTAATGTAATAAGTGATATTTTGATAAGTTGTATGGGGTGTGAGTAATAAAATTTGCACCTCTCACCCTCCACTTTCTACTGACACACTTTGAAGGGTTTAAAAGGTGTTTTGAACCCTCAAAACCCACTTTTCTTAAGTTTAGTGGGAAATCTGGGAATTAATTAAGTCAATAATTAAATAAATGGGGAAAAGTAAATATCGACACATGCTAAATGTTGTGGAAATGAGGTGGAAAATTATGGAGGAGTTAAAGTGAAGTCGTAAGGTGATGTGGACTCCCAAAATCAAGGAAATGAGAGGTGCTCAAATAAAATCGAATTTCTGGCATTAAATGAGAAAGCTGCTTATTTGGAAATTCGAATTTGTGAAGTTAATGCACATTTGGGAGGATTTGGAAGAATATTTGGTGGAGATTTTTGTGGGAAATTGTCCCCACATGGGTTACCACCCATCTACACTTGTCATTCTATCATAAAATTCGAATTTGGCACATAAGGGAAGAAGAAAATGATGTCCATTTGCCAAAAATCAATTTTTACGCTTGTCATTGGAGCTCCATTCAACAAATTTGAATTTCTCTTTGGGATTGTCACCTCGTGCCACTTGTTTAATCACTTCTAAATTGAGATTTGCTCCCAATTTTCTATATAATGGAGCCATGGGCTCCCATATTGTATCGTGTTATGGGCTA
This sequence comes from Pinus taeda, assembly GCA_000404065.3. Taxonomy (NCBI): domain Eukaryota; kingdom Viridiplantae; phylum Streptophyta; class Pinopsida; order Pinales; family Pinaceae; genus Pinus; species Pinus taeda. The sequence goes on along the minus strand of APFE031664052.1, from coordinate 33,930 downwards.
TTGGGCTTGATGAGACTTTGCCTGTTTGTACTTGCATATTTTTAATATAATCAAGACTTTGCGGCTACATGGATTGTGTTCTTTTGGCGTAGTGAGGTGACTTCTTTTCCCGCATTGGGTTTTTTCAGGGACTATTGTGTCCAAAAATAAGTGTGTCCTATGTATTTTGTTATTTGCTCTGTTTTTTGTTTCATGAGCTCAAACATTTAATTAGTGTAGGTTGTAGAAGTAATTTGCTTCAGTATTCAGAAGAATAACTTGATAATGTATGTTAAAAAAAATCAAGTAGGTGAATTAGATTCAAATTTGTTGCAGTAGGGGTTCCTTGAGGATTAGGAAATTTCACATGTAACAAATGGGTTGCTCAAGTTGTGGTCCCATTGGAGAGGGGACGTCATGGAGTGATCATAATCCTGAGGGTGTGTCCGAGGAGATAAAGTATATCCAGTGAGGGGCTCTTCCTTGACACTATACTCAGAAGGGGGAAAGGGCTCATGGTCACTTGAGATCATATGACAAGAGGTGAGGGAATCACTTATAGATGACACAAGACGATGAACAAGAAGGAAAGGTGATGGGGAAGATGAGGTATCGTATTCGATGGGGCTCTTTTCCTGAAAATCATATTTTAAAGGCTCAAGTGATTTGGATATACTCCCAAAATCACAAGGAAGGTAGGTTGGAGCAAGGGCCCTATCAATTCCCTCATCATTAGTATAAAAAATAGAGTTTTCCCAAAAAAGAGAATCAATTACTTCCAACTGCACTCTTTCATACAAGGGAAAATAATGATCCTCCTTCCCAAGGGTATCGTGGATATGTCATCATAAATAAAGGGAAAACCAGTCCCAACCTCATCCTCCTTGTCGGTGTCATAAATGGGAGAACAATCAAATCGAGGACCAATAATTTCCCACTTCTCCTTTTCGATGTGGAAGTAATCTCCAATGTCATCTTCGAAGGAGCTCATGGGATCACCTTCCTCAAGGTTCTCAGAAGGAGAATCATCATAATATCCTTGAGATAGGTAAGGTTAGCCTCAACTTTACTTTCTATAGCCTCATGTTCCTTAACACGTGTTCACAAAATCATCCCCCTTTTTGTCATGCAGACCTAAGGAGGACTCATCATTTTTTTCATTATTTAGGTTCCCAAGGTCCTCTCAAACGTCTTTAGATTGATTCCATTGACTACTTTTTGTGGGGCTTTGCGACTGATTATAATATTTGTCATTGATTAGGTCAGTCAGAATATTCAAAGCACAGGTTAGGTTAGGAAAGTCAAGGAGACGACTAGGATCCTTCTAATAGGTACACTTCATTATGTCGAGTTGCACTTGTTGTGACCTATGAAACCTGAGCGCGAGTTCCTTATCCATATCTTCCAAGAAATCTTGATAACGTTCGGCATATTTATCCACATTCTTTTGCAGTTTTTGAATGTCTTGGTCATTGAGTTTTGCAAATGTAGAACCGGGATTAATGTCTCTTTTATGAGTTCATTTTTTATGATTTTGCATATTAGGATTAAAAATGGAGTTGCTAGGGTGAATTAGAGTGCCTTGATAGATGCTTGCTTCACCCTACAAGCGCTAACTTTGAAGTTCAATGAAGAACTAGGGCTTCGTTCTTCCATTGGAGTCACTAATAATGATATGTCAATGTGTCGTATGGGGAATAAAGCACACGTCTCGTGTCCCTGACAATGACGCCAAAAAGTTACCGCTCAAACTAGTAGGGGCCCTAGGAGGGATCCTAAAAGGGCAGCTGCTACGTTAAGGGCAACAATGGAGCGTGTTACTGCTCAAACTAGTAGGGGACCTAAAGGGGATTCCCAAAGGGTCAAATGCTAGACCAAGGGCAACAAATGGAGACTTAGCCCACTTTTATCTCAACTAAGGCTCCTTACTATTTACGGACTTTCATTAATGGGAGGAGACCCGATATATAGAGAGTCACAAATGAAGTATAAATCAACAAGTGGATATAAAGTGACCCAAATGTTGATTTGGCGTAGCATCGGATGTGCTCTAGCCATGAAAATTGGTGGAGAGGTTAAAGCACATGAGATTTCCAAGACCCAGAAAGAGTTTGGACAGATTGTACCCAATTTGGGAGACATTAAATAATTAATATTTTTAATGGAGTTCCTAAGTTTAAACTTAGGAAAAATAAAATATTAATGGGTATTAATATAAAACTGGGTTAGAAGGTTCCAAAAGTCATGGATCAAGCCAAATCTAATCTTAGTCGTTGATTAGAGATTTAATCTCGGCCATTGAAGGACCAATGAGAAAAGTATAAAAAGAGGCTTGAGGGTCAGTGGGAGAACACACCAGAGTGATTAGTCATTCATTTTGCTAGAGCGGGGTCGCTAAGCAAAAGTGAATTAGTGATCAGCAACGAGGGGTAGTGAGTATTGGGTAGAGAGGCAGAGACAATGCCAAGAGACTAGTGCAGAAGTAGAGCGAGAGCAGCAGCCAGAGCAGGCCATGCAGGGCCTAGCAGAGACAACACAGAGCCCAGAGGGACTGTGTAATCCATGCAGAAGGTAGAGGGAGTGATGCAGAGAGTCCTAGAGGCTGCACAATGCCTCAGAAGGCTGACGCAAAGGGTCTTGGGGTTGAAATAGTGCAACAAGAGGCTGATGCAGAGGCCAGAAGGGCCAGCGCTGAGCTTCAGGGTCACTGGAGAGGGTTTTGTGGGACAGGTTTTCTGAATACTTGTTTATGAATAGAGAGGTATTACTGCCGTGTATTTCTCTTTGTCGAGTGAGCCGGTTAGGCACCCAGTTGTACTCAAGGAGATACTGCATAATAATATACCCTCAAAATAGTTGCACCGGTTTTCCCGCATTTGGTTTTTCGGGGGACATTTGTCAAAAAATAACGGTGTCACTTGTGTGTTTGTTGTCTTTTAGCTGATGATCTGTAGATGTTGTGACTGTATTGTGCTTATTTCGGTATTTAAATGTTTTAAATAAATTGTTCTGATTTTACAAGTAGAAGAAATAAACCAGTAGATTACAGATTATTTTCTAACAGATAGACTTAGAAAATTCAACATGGTATCAGAGCATGGTTGCAGATCATAAGAAAGTTGAAGACATTAGCTAAGTAGAGCATTTGCAGCAGATTCAATTGTCACGAGTGACAGATCTGATCCTTGTAGAAAGCGACAGAGGAAGGGTTGACACAGAGGGACTACGTCATCAGTCCGGGCCTGAGAGAGGCCAACGCATAGGCTAAGGAGGGTAGAAATAGGCTCACACAGAGCCATGCAGAAGCCAGAAGGGCTGACGCAGTTCGCTGAGGGAGCTGTTTTGCCTGTGTCGGGATTGCGCAGAGCCAAGAGGCTCAATCTTTCAGTTGCTAGGGCGAACGAAGCTGTGGGTAGTTTGCGGGAGCAAAGCTGGTGGGGTACTGTGGTTAGGACCGAGAACAATACCTAATAGGGCAAAACCAAGGTAGAGGGAGTTGTTGTCGAGGCGGATTTCTAGCTGAGGAATCTAGATTAGTGTTGCAGTTGCACAAACGATCGGAGAGGGGCAACTTGACGGTTGGCAGAAGGATTTCCAGGAGGGAAATCGGGACTTAGAGGGAGTCCAAAAGAGAAATTCTAGACGAGAAGTAGAGAGACTCGGAGGAGTTGAACCGAGAACTTCCAGACGGGAAGTAGAGAGACTTAGCAAGAGTTGAATTGAGAAATTCCAGGCGGGAAGTAGAGAGACTCGGAGGAGTCGACAGAGAAGAGTAGAGAGATGGCCGTGAATGGGCTGAGGGATTAGGATAGGCTGGACGAAGCGTCCAACTTTGTGGTCTGGAAGGCCAGGATCCTGTCCATTCTAGATAGACATCGCATCAAGGGCTTTGCCTGGAGAGTAATGGCTATCCCAGTTCATTCGATAGCTAATGAGAGGTACGAGGAGGCAATGGCCAAGGAAAAATGCATCATCCTTGATGGGGTCAAGGATCATGTGGTCCAACATATTGTCGAGAAAGAAACGACAAAGGAGATGTGGGACACCTTGAAGACATTGTACCAGCATACTTCCATGCAGAGGTAGATGTTACATGAGAATTAGCTAAGGTCATACCAGATGCAGAAGGGAGAGCAGATAGATCTCTTCCTCGGTTGGTTGAAGGAGATCCGGGACCAACTGACTTCCATAGGGGCCATGCCGAATCAGGAGTTGATGGTGAGGACTACACTAAACGCAGTCTCCGAGGAGTGGGAGACATTTGTCTAGAGCATACTGGGCAGGATGAGTCTTCCAGATTGGGAAGAATTGTCGGTGGCTCTTCGCCAAGAAGAGATCAGACGGCTGACCAAGATGGGAAGTAGCAGCAAAGGAGTCTGGATCAAGAAGGAAGAGGAAGAGGATGCAACTTTGGCATTTGTGGAAAGCAGGAGAAGAGGAAGAAGAAGGACCTCTCCAAGGTCAAGTGCTTCCACTGTGGGGAAGTGGGTCACTGTGCGAACTAGTGTTAGAGGAAGAAGAACAAGGGAGAGGCGTCTTACTCTAAGGCAGCGCCAACGAAAGCAGAGAAGGAGGTCGAGGAGGATGACGATTGTGCCATGATTTATCATGTGCCACTAGGGAAGAAGTGGGGAGACATCGAGCTATACTCAGGAGGACTATGGACGATGAGGGACAAGTCCTTTGAGGTACCCAACCTCTTGGATTATACCTTGCTACGGGAGCCCCGAAGAGGAGTAGTAGGACTAGCGGATGTCGGTAGAGACAGATGCGGATGAAGCGGCAGAGAGTGCTACAGTGCAGGAGTCCTCGAGCAACACGAGGCTAGCAGGCTGCAACAGTGCGAGAGGCACGGGAGTGTTGCAATAGTGCAGGATGGCATAGAGAAGTGTGCAACAATGTGAGATAAAAGAAGTTGTTGCATCAACGCAAAGGTCAATAGAGGGAGCACTTGTTAGCGGCAGAGGGAGCTTCAACATCAGGAGTGTTTCTAGCCTGACAAGGATGTCAGAAGTTGGGTGGATCAGTTACTTACTTCTCAGTAACTGAGTTGCAATGCAATAGTGGTTAGTAGTAACACGATGCAGCATGATGAGAGGAGGTTGCAGTGCAGATGCAGTGCTGGGAAGATGGACCAGCAGGAGCATGGATGTAGAGGGAGTTGCCATACGGATGCAACAGTGTAGAGGATGTTGGGCGGGGAGGCCTAGCATCAGCACATGTACCGGTGCCAGATAATCAAAGTGATGTTTAGTGAGGAGTATTACTAGAGCATAGTGCTCGCTAAGAGGGGGTATTGATTTGGGGTAGCATCAGATGTGCTCTAGCCATGAAAATTGGCGAAGAGGCTAAAGCACATGAGATCTCCAAGACCCAGAAATGGTTTGGACAGATTGTACCCAGTTTGGGATATATTAAAATAATTAATATTTTTAATGGAGTTTCTATGTCTAAACTGAGGAAAATAAAATATTAATGGGTATTAATATAACACTGGTTAGAAGGTTCCAAAAGTCATGGATTAAGCCAAATCTAATCCTAGTCGTTGATTAGAGATTTAATCTCGGTCATTGAAGGACCAACGAGAAAAGTATAAGAAGAGGCTTGAAGGTCAGTTGGAGAACACACCAGGGTGATTAATCATTTTTTTTTGCTAGAGCGGGGTTGCTAAGAAAAAGTGAATCAGTGATCAGCAGCGAGGGGCAGTGAGTACTGGGCAGAGAGGCAGAGATAGTGCCAAGAGACTAGTGTAGAAGTAGAGAGTGAGAGCAGCAGCGAGAGCAGGCCACACAGAGCCTAGCAGAGACAACACAGAGCCTAGAGGGACTGCGTCATCCATGCAGAAGGTAGAGGGAGTGACGCAGAGGGTCCTAGAGGCTGCGTAGTGCCTCAGAGGGCTGATACAAAGGGTCCTGGGGCGGACAAAGTGCAGCAGGAGGCTGACGCAGAGGCCAGAAGGGCCAACGCTGAGCTTCAGAGTCACTGGAGAGGGTTTCGTGGGACCAATTTTCTGAATACCTGTTTCTGAATAGAGAGGTATTGGTGCTGTGTATTTTTCTCTGTCGGGTGAGCTGGTTAGGCACCCAGTTGTACTCAAGGAAATACTGCATAATAATATACCCTCAGAATAGCTGCACTGGTTTTCCAGCATTGGGTTTTTCCCAGGACATTTGTCCAAAAATAACGTTGTCACTTGTGTGTTTGTTGTCTTTCAGCTGATGATCTATAGATGTTGTGATTGTATTGTGCTTATTTCGGTATTTAAATGTTTTAAATAACTTGTTCAGAATTTACAAGTAGAAAAAATAAACCAGCAGAATACAGATTAATTTTCTAATGGATAGACTTAGAAAATTCAACACCAAATAATCCTTTTCCAGAAGAGGGTCAGTGATGGAGCCTTGTTTGTTTTCTAAGCAAGGTACAATGTCTTCTAGGAGAAGGATGTGGGGATTGGATGGTTAGGTTTATGGAATATGACCAATGAAAGAGTTTCCCAATCCCTAAAATCCTTATTGAAATTGGTATCCCAGATGGTTCTTGAAGAATTGTCTTATCAAAGGAGTGGCACCACATCGAACCAAGTGGACCCAACCTAGGTCAAGGGACAAGGATTTAGCAACCAGTGATGTTCTTAACCTAGACAAGAAAGGGGAAATGTTCAAAGTAAGAATTTTCACTTAAAGATGTTGAATTGATCCTATGAAGCACTAGCCTTGGGGATATTAGGGAAAATTTTGATCTCGGAGCTAGGGCTTGGCTTTTCTCACAACTCCACCATTGGAATGGCTTCAAAATTGGAGGACATCTTGAGGACACACCAGCATAAGAGAGGCTAGGAAATCAAACTTTTTGGAGGGCTACTCTGTCGGAAAAATGATACCCTAGGTGACTCAACTTGGCTAGACCTAGAAAAAGGTGAAAAGGAGTTGAATTTTGAGTGACCACCTCTTGGTAGATCAACGCCTTAGTCTTGGGAGAATGGAGTCTGTGATAAATATGAATGAGGACCTTGTTTTTTAGTCAAGGAGGCCTTAAGACTACCTCGCTAGCCTTTTAGGGCAAAGTGAAGCAACCTTACAACTTTTATACTTCGACTTGCGAAAGGTGATGGCTTATCAAGATGAATTCTTTGATAGAATTATCCCTAGGAAATTTCATTCAAAATTACATGGCCCATACATTGAGAGATGCTATTTAGGGACAAAATTCCATAATTTAAGCAGTGAATGCATGGAACAATTAGCCCTAAAAATAGCGAAATTCCCAATCCAATTTATAGGACAAAGTAAAACAAGAATAATATTAAAAGCATGTACTTACATGTAATAGAACATATCCAACCATCCACAATTTAACATTAGAGAAGCTCCAAGATAAAAACCAAATCCAAACATCAAAATTCATCCATAAAGCTCCACTTCATCCTCTAAGAAAAAGTGCGAAATTCTCAAGAGAGAGAAGAGATCCAATCCAAAGTGATGATGAGCAAATGAACTCATCTCACTTGTATTTATATACTGATGAGGAGTTTGAATTAGTCTCCTAGGCCTACATAAGCCTCAAAAATAAAATAATGTGTTAATAATCTAAACTTTGGTGACAAGGCCACCAAACTAGCTCACAGATAAAATAATAAGCCTCTCAAGAGGTCTAATGATAAATAATACATGTTGTAGGGCCCTCCAAGAGTCCTGATGAGGTTCATAGGTGCCATAATGAAAAATAGGACCCTCAAAAGTGATGGTCAAGGGGTTGGTCCCTTGTTTTCCAAACAATAAACCTTCTCCCAGTGGGTGTGGGGGCACAATAATAACATCATGGGTCTCCACTTGAGTCGAATATGCCTATGGATCATTTGTAAGGGCTCTAATGATGGTGTAGGTGATGCCACATCATCCTACAAGTCCTGGGGCAACTCCAAGTGCATGGTACATCTGTGGGGCTTGCTGGGCAAAGGTGAACAAGGTGCATCTTCTTCGTCCAATAGGTGAATCTCGAGCTATCTCTGAACATTCTCAGGGATCCATGGAGTGCTGGTTACTGCTGTGGAGGCCCATGGCTCTCAACGCACACCTTACATGTGCCAATGTAGGCCTTTGGAGCGTTAGGAACCCAAATAGGGAGACCAAACCTAAGATGGAGAGCATTTGCAATCTTGCATAAGATCCAATGCGTCCCCTAGCCTTCTAGTACAACAAGTCATTAGAGAAATCGAGTAAATGAGCTTACTAAGCATGGACCACAGGTGGGGACTTCATAATGGCTTTCCCTTCCATAATGGGCTTCGGGATGTGCCAATGTCTCCCAAAATCCAAATGGGGTTAACCAAGTATCCTATTAGGTGGTTTCTACTTCTAAAGGGGATAATATGTTCAAGGTACATCCTTTAAAAGGTGGTGGTATGTGATAGAGAGGTGAATGAAGTAGGGGATGAGAAGGGGCAACCCTAGGCCATATGCTGGGGTACAAGGGTAGCTAATAAAAGGGAAGCCCACAATTGGGTTTATAATGTATAGGAGGGAGAAATCGTGGTACATGAGGTGCCCCAACCTTGATTTTTCCACCCTTCTTTACATGACTTTTGCCTTTTTATGATTTTTCTTTGATTAACTACTAAGGGCTCAAAGGCTAAGAGCATGATGTATGACATGTAGCTGTGGATACCCCCTTTTAAGGTAGGGTAGTTCATTGCCCACCAGGGGTTGGGACAATCACAGGTTCCTATTTGATGAAGGTCATAGAACCTATAGGAATTGTTGAGAAATCAATGCTAGTAGGATTAGGGTTAGATTTCTCTTTCTTGATAATTTCTTGTGAATTATGTTGTCTTCTTTTACTTATTTGTTATAGTATCTTTCATCAAGCAATTACCAAATTATATGTGCATGAAGATCACAAAAACACAAGACACAAGGTGTAGGCACTCTGCCAAGGCAAAACCCCTATCTAGGGGAAAACCCAATCAAAATATCTTCCTTAAATAGTTTTCCTTGAGACTCTTTTACCTAGACAAAGACCTCCTCCACACCAAGCCAACCTGTCCTTCTTTGATCTAACCTTCGACCTAGCAGCAACAACACTTCGACCCTAACAATTTCGACATGGCAGCTTCCGGCATCAGCAACAACTTTGACCTTGACTAAGAGACTTCGATCTCCTATACCAACCCACACGAGAGAGAGAGAGAGAGGTACGAAAATTTCGATTTTCTTCTTCCCTTCCTCCTTGACCAAACTCACACTTCTTTTGGACCCTTCCTTCAACCTCGCACTTCTTCCCAACCTCTAGCTTCTAGCTTCCAAAGATCGAACTAAGCTTGAGAGAGTGAGATGCTCAAATGAAGTTGAACTACCTTGTATATATAGCCTGTGAAAATTCTATCACTATAACATCTGATTTATTTTTGCTACTTATTCTTCAATAAGTTATTTATGAAATTCCTTCAATAAACATTAAAATAAATTCTGCTGCAAATATCACACCGTAATACAGAAACAAACACATGTACAAGAATCAACACATTGACACAGATATTTTGGACAACAGTCCCCGAAAAAACCCAATGTGGGAAAACTGGTGCACCAAGGGAGGATTTTATTATTCAACAATTCTTCAGTACAACTGGGTGCCAAACTGGCTTACCCATAGAGAGAAATTCTCCAGCACTTCTCCTAGTCCTAGCGTCAGCTTGGTTGACCTCTGTGTGGCTCCCAGACACTCTGCGTTAGCCCTTGCTTGACTGCGTCAGCCCTGGGCCTCTCTGCGTCACCCACGCAGGCCCTTTAGTGACTGCGCAGTCTCCTGTTGCCTCTGCGTCTGCTTGAAATGCCTCAGCGTTGGTCTATAGTGCCAGATCCCGTCTTTCTGTTTCGTAGTTGCTGCCTCCTGACTGCTCCAGACCACTAGTTCGAATTTCTCAGCTAACCCCACTCTAGAAATTGAACTGACCGGTCTCCCTTAATGTGTTCTCCAAGTGACCCTCAAGCCTCCTCTTATACTTTTCTCGTTGACAAATCAATGACCGAGATTAAATCTCTAATCAACAACTAAGATTAACTCTGGCTTGATCTATGACTTTTGGACCCTTCTAACATAGTTTTATATTAATTCACATTAATATTTTATTTTCCCTAAGTTTAGACTTAGGGACTCCATTAAAAATATTAATTATTTTAATATCTCCCAAACTGTTTGGAATCTGCCCAAACCATTTCCGGGTATTGGAGATCTCATGTGCTTTAGCCTCTCCACCAATTTTCGTGGCTAGAGCGAATCCAATGCTACCCCAAATCAACACTCCCTGTTAGCTAGGACTGTGCTTTAGTAATACTCCTCACTGAGTATCACCCTGATCATCCGGCATCGGTCCCTATGTTGATGCTAAGCCTCCCTGCCCAACATCCTCTACACTGCTGTATCTTGTACTGCTGCCCATGGCTCTGCTATTGCCATTGCTACATCTGTACGACAACTCCCTCTGCATTTGTGCTGCTACTGGTCCATTCTCCCAACACTGCATCTGCATTGCAACTCCCTCTACATCCGTGCTGTTATCACTCCCATTTCTTCTACTGAAACGGGTTCTTTACCATCCCCATCTTTTCCTTGAAATAGTCAAACTTGGTCCTTCTAAGGGCCTTGGTGAGGATGCCCGCCACCTGTTCTCTTGTAGGAGTGTAGCTCAACTGTTCAGCTCCTCGTTGGACACAGTCCCTGACAAAGTGACACCGGATATCAATATGCTTCAACCTATCATGAAACACTGGATTTTCGGAGAGCTTGATGCAACTTTGATTATTGCACATGATCCTGGTCGCCTTCGTATTCCTTCTAAATAGGTTCTCAAGCAGTTTTCTAAGCCATACGGCCTCACACGAAGCTGTGCTCGCCGCCATATATTCTGCCTCAGATGAGCTCAGAGCCATGGACCTTTGTTTTCTATTGCACCAGGAGGTCATTCCTGATCCAATGTTGAAACACTACCCATAGGTACTTTTCCGATCCACTGAACTTCCTGCCCAATTTGCGTCAGTAAATCCACTGAAGCTAATATCCTTACCTTTGGTGTACAAGAGTCCATAATCGATTGTTCCCTGTAAATACTTGAGAACGTGTTTGGCTGCTGCTCAGTGTGCCCTCTTTGGTTCCACCATGAACTGACTGAGGGTGTTGACAGTGTAGCAAATGTCTGGCCTTGTGTTGACCAGATACATTAGGGACCCTATGAGCTGCCTATATAGGGTGGGATCAATATCCTTGTCTTTTGATGCATCAATCTTCTTCCAGTTGGTGATCATTGGAGTAGCCATGGGTCTACAGTCCTCCATCTTGAATCTTTTCAGGATTTCTGTAGCATACCTCCCTTTCCCAAGGCAGATTTCTCCCTTATGCTACCAAACTTCCAACCCTAGGAAGTAATGCATTCGTCCCAAATCGAATTTCGTGGCTAGATTCTTCTTGCAGTCCCCAATGAGTCTGGATGATCCTATCAGAAAGAGATCATCCACATACAATACTGAGATTAGCGGCTCATTCTCTACAACTAGATAGTAGAGATTCAGGTCCGCGTCACTCTTGACAAATCCCATCTTCTGCAAGTAGCCATCTATTCAAACATACCATGCTTTAGGTGCCTGTTTCGGCCCATACAAGGCTTTCTTCAATATGCATACATGAGACTTCTTCTCATGTGTCTCAAAGCCCTCTGGTTGTTCAATGTATACCTCTTCTATTATCTCGTTCAAAAAAACCATTTTGACATCCATCTGATGAATCTCCCATCCCATCTGAGCTGCAAGAGATATCACGATCTTAATAGATGTATACCTGGCTACCAGGGTGAAGGTCTCCTTGTAGTCAATTTCTTCCTTTTGAGCATACCCCTTAGCCACAAACCTGACCTTGTATTTCTCAACACTGCCGTCTACAGCATATTTGATCTTGTAGATCCATCTCGAACCTACCACTGATCTGTCTTGAAGCCTCGGCACTACCTCCCAGACATCGTTCACCATTATGGAGTTTTACTCCTCTACCATCGCGTCTAGCCAAACCTGATGTTGAGCTGCCTCCTTGAAACTGGTGGGCTCCTCATCCTGAGCTACTAATGCCTGATACCTATTTGGCTGTTTTCACTCCCTCTTATTGTTTCTTGGCGCAAAGATGAAGTCCTCTACATCTCACAGAATCTGAAGAAGTTCCCTGCTAGTTCTTCCTTTTTAGCAGGTGCTTCTGTTAGCCCCTCCTCCTCATCCTGAGAATCTTCCTAGCCCGAGGAAGAATTTTTTACTTCCGTTGGTTGAAGAGGCATGAACTTTACATCTCGTCGAACTACTACCTTCTTGCTCCCTAGAAGGTAGATCCTGTATGCCTTAGCGTTCTCGCTATATCCCATCAGATATCCCTTTTCTGCAATTTGATCCAACGTTTTCCTCATTTTTTCTTGTATGCGACAATATGCTAAGCTCCCAAATATCCTGAAATGACTGACTTTAGGTGTCTTCCTTGTGAAAACTTTCTCTGGAATAATCTTGCCCAATGCCCGATGAGGAGTTCTGTTCTGAACATAGACCGCTGCGTTGCATGCTTCCGCCCATAGGAATTTCGGCATATCCTGATCATACATCATGGCCCTAGCTACTTCTACAATAGTCTCGTTCTTTCTTTCTGCTACTCCATTCTGCTCCAGATTGTAGGGAGCTATCCACTCTCTTCTGATGCCCTCCTTAGCACAAAAATCAGTGAAGTCCTTATCGACATACTCTCCACCATTATCTGAGAGCACAAAACTTTTATTTTCTACCCAGTCAGATTTTCCACCAGAGCCTTGAACTCTTTGAATTGACAGAAAAATCTCGTCCTTGGTTTTCAGAAAATAAATCCAAGTTTTTCTTGAGTGGTCATCAATGAAGGTAAGGAAATACTCAGCACCACTGAGAGCTTTGACGGACATAGGTCTGCAGATATCTGAGTGTATCAATCCTAGTACACTCTTGGCCCTATGTTTGCTCCTAGGAAATGTTGCCTCGGCATACTTTCCTAGAGCGCATCCTCTGCATACATCATCTCATTCCGTACACAGATTCGGAACTCCTGTTATAGTGCTCTTGAGAATTCTCAAAGCTCCATGGTGCAAATGACTCATTCTTTCGTGCCATAGTTCATTCAAGTCCTTGTTTCCATGACTGCCTATTAGTGCCATTGGTGATTCTAGTTGTAATCTATACAACTTGTTACTTTTGATCCTGATCTGCACTTTCTTTTTTCAGCTCGGGTGTTTGACGTATACCTTCTCCTTGATGAAGTAAACATCATAGCTCTTGCCTTGAAGTTGCGACACAGAAAGTAAGTTCATCCCCAATCCTGGTACATGCATCACATTTGTAGCACGGAACCGTTTTCCCGATTTTGTTTGAAAAACTATGGTACCCTTCCCTATTGGAGTACACTTTCCCTTGTTCCCCATGGTGATCTGAAAATTCATCTTCTCTTCTCGATATTCTGAGAAATAATCCCTGATTCCCGTCATATGCCACGAGGCTCCACTGTCTATATACCACACTTTTGATGATGCAGAACTAGTCATACAAGCCACTTCTTCTTCCAGCTTGGAAGCCAACATAGAGAAATTGAAGTCTCTTTCTCTCGTGCAATCTTCTGAAAATCTGTGCGAGTCCCTTGACGTAGATGCCTCTGCATCATGATCTCGACCCATAACTAATTTTCCCTTCCTGTCTCTGATTACTCGCTCTGATACCATGTGAAAATTCTATCGCTGCAACATCTGATTTACTTTTCCTACTTATTTTTCAATAAGTTATTTATGAAATTCCTTCAATAAATATTAAAATAAATTCTGCTGCAGATATCACACCGTAATACAGAAACAAACACTTTTACAAGAATCAACACATTGACACAGATATTTTGGACAATAGTTCCCGAAAAAACCCAATGTGGGAAAACCGATGCAGCAAGGGAGGATTTTATAATTCAGTAATTCTTCAATACAACTGGGTGCCAAACTGGCTTACCCATAGAGAGAAAAATTCTCCAGCACTTCTCTCAGTCCCAGCGCTAGCTTGGCTGACCTCTGCGTGGCTCCCAAACACTCTGCGTCAGCCCCTGCTTGACTGCATCAGCGCTGGGCCTCTCTGCGTCACCCACGCAAGCCCTCTAGTGACTGCGTAGTCTCTTGCTGCCTCTGCGTCTGCCTGAAATGCCCTGCGTTTGCCTCTCTTGCCTCAATGCTGGTCTCTAGTGCCAGATCTTGTCTCTCTGTTTCGTAGTTGCTACCTCTTGACTGCTCACCAGACCACTAGTTCGAATTTCTCAGCTAACTCCGCTCCAGAAATTGAACTGACTGGTCTCCTTTAGTGTGTTCTCCAAGTGACTCTCAAGCCTCCTCTTATACTTTTCTTATTGACAAATCAATGACCGAGATTAAGTCCCTAATCAATGGCTAAGATTAACTCTAGCTTGATCCATGACTTTTGGACCCTTCTAACATAGTTTTATATTAATTCACATTAATATTTTATTTTCCTTAAGTTTAGACTTAGGGACTCCATTAAAAATATTAATTTTTTTAATATCTCCCAAACTGTTTATGGGTATTGAAGATATCATGTGCTTTAACCTCTCCAATTTTTGTGGCTAGAGCGTATCCGATGCTACCCCAAATCAACATAGCCTTCCAATGAGGTCGAATTGCCTTCCTTGAGGCCGACTAGATCTTCAGGAGGCCAACTTGGTGTGGAGGTTACATAATTTATTTTTGACTCAAAAATAATTCCTTTTACATTGTTCGAAAGCCCAAGAAGGGTCATAAAATATACAAGGACTCTATTGACTCTTTATTAACCCTAGGAGTCCTCAATGGGGACTTTGACTAATAAAATGATGACCCAAACATGAAACCCATGTTTTAATAAGTCATTTTAACATTAATAAAAATTCTTTTGACAAATACATTTTATGAAGACCGAACCTAGTTACATTTTTCAACACTCCCTTTTAACTAAAGAGGTATTCATATGGAAAATCTCAAACTATATGAACTATGAAGAGTTTAGGCACCGCAATGCCATGGACTAGATTCTTGACTGGGGAAATCTATCCAAGGTCTCTCAAGTTTCAACATTTTGGGCACCGCAATGACACAAACTAGATTCCTGACCAAGGCAATCTATCCAAGTGGGACTAAGATGGTCTAAAGCTTTCAACCTCTCTAGGTACCATCAAGCTTGCTAACCATCTACCTCGTGATCTAGGTACGCTATCCAAGGTCAGAGGTCCATGATCAATGCCACCCTTCCTACTTCGGGAACTAGACATCAACACATAGTGCTCCCAGGCAATGTGTCTCACACACAAGGCCTTAACAAATCTCTTCCAAACTTTTATAATCATCAACAAAATCATCAATATCAACTAAACTAAGCATGCTTCTAAGATACTCAAACTTCTTATTAAGAAGAGACTATTTTAGTATATCAGCTACCTGATCATCTGTCGGGACATACTATAGCTTCACGATCCCATACTGCACCAAGTTCCTAATATAGTGGAACTTATTGTTGATACGCTTCATCCTAGCATGAAACACGAGATCTCCATACATTTTGATACAACTTGGATTATCACAATTGATCACAGTAGAATCTAGAGGCTTTTCGAACAAATCTGTCAGAAGTTTCCTCAACCATACAACCTCCTTTCTTACTTCACATGTAGCCATGTACTTTGCTTTAGCACTACTCAAAGCAACATGATCTTGCTTTCTACTTATCCATGAGATCATGGTAGATCCCAAACTAAAGCATCCTTCGGTAGTGCTTCTTCCATTGGTCTCACTACCACCCCAATCTGAATCTGTAAAGCCAATCAACTTGACTTCCTTGCTATTGTATTTTAGGCAGTGATTTATCGTACCACGAAGATATCTGAATATATGCTTGGCAACTATCTAGTGATCATGACGAGGCTCCAACTGAAACTGACTGAGGATGTTTACAACAAAACATATATCCGACCTAGTATTTACCAGATACATCAAAGAACCTACCAACTGATGATAGGAGGTAGGATCCACGAGACTTGAGTCGGAGCTCCTCAATTTCTTGAGATTGGTGATCATAGGAGTAGTCATGGGCTTGGAATCCATCATCCCAAATTTCTTCAACAACTTGATGATGTACTTTCCTTGCCCAAATATATCTCCCCAAGATTTTGCCATACTTCCAGATCTAGGTAATAGCGCATTAGTCCTAGATCCTGTGAAAATTCCACAACCAGAATTCCTACTGCAACAACTGATGATATTACTCCTATTTGTTAAATTCCTTTAAACAAATTACTTGCAGTTTCCTACGACAAATATTGTAATACATACATTGCAACCTTCACTTAATTAAACATTATGTGGAAACAAGAGATTGAGCAAGAAAGAAAATACAACAAAATAGCCACCATTATTTTTGGACAAATGTTCTTAGAAAAACCCAATGCGGGAAAACCGGTGCAATAGCTCTGAGGGTTTTATATTATTAAGCAGTAGTTTTTGAATACAATTCTGGATGCCCTCCCGACAATCTAGTTACAGAGAAATACAACTGGCAGAGAAGAATTGCGAGATTACCTCACTCTACCCGACAAATCCTAGCTGTTCAGGCAGCTGAATCAACTGTCCTCGGCTACAACTATGTTGCCCTTGCGCAGTAACTGTGTGGGCCTGCGTGGAGCTCTTTGAGGCTCTACGTCAGCTCAACTGGGAAATGTCTTGCCTTCTGGAGCAGTTTCAAGCCCTCTCGGCTCAGAAATGTCAGCTCCTATGCAAAACTCAGACTTCTGCGCGGGTGACTGAGTTGCCTTTGCGTGAGCCCTTCTGGCTCAACGTCAAGCTTTGCGTGGGTCCACCTGGCTCAGCGTCAACCCCTCTGGTGTCTCTCTGCTGCGTATCCTGGGTTCTGGAGAAGATACTCCAACCCAACTATCCTTGCCTCTCAACTACAAGAAATCTACTCGATCATAATTTCCTCCTGAGAACTTCTCACTTTAGAAATTCAATCCCTTGATCTCTCGGTGTGTTTTCCAAATGACCCTCAAGCTCCCTTAACTAATCTTCTCGTTGACATTCAACAACTCAGATTAAAAGTTAATCAATGGCTAAGATGATTTTAGCTTGATCCTCGTCTTCTTCTACAAGATACACTCGTAATTAGATTAATACCCATTAATATTTTTAATTTCCTAATTTTAGACTTAGGGTCCCATTAGAAATAGTAATTATTTTAATAAAATATTCTTTGGGTGGAATTTCCCAAAACTCTTTCAGGGTTCTTTAGAATACATGTGCCCAAGCCTCCCTACAAAATTTGAGGCTTAGCGCACATTCGATGCAACCCCAAATCAACAGATCCTTCATCTCAAATTCAGTTGCCAACATCTTCTTACATTCTTATATTCTTCTCTCCACACCTGTGATGAATAGATATCCACATACAATAGAAAAATGTTTGGTTCATTATTCACAATCTTGATGTAGATATTAGGATCAACGGAACTCTTCACGAACCGAATTCTCAGAAGGTATGCATCCATTATTGCATACCATGCCCTAGGAGCTTGCTTCAAACCATACAGGGCCTTCTTGAGTCTACAGACATGAGTGTTCCTTCACATCCATTTGACAGATCTTCCATCCCATTGTAGTAGCCAATGAAAGCAAAGATCTAATGGTAGTATACCTTGGAGTGGGTGCAAAGGTTTCTTCATAATCCATGCCTTCCTTTTGAGAGAAACCCCTTTCAACAAAGATCCATTTTGAGGTAACAACCGATTTGTCACTAGGTCTAGGAACGATTTTCCAAGCTCCATTCTTCATGAAGGATTAATATTCTTCCTGCATAGCTTTCTTACATACTTCTTGATTAACAACTTCTTCAAATGTAGATGGTTCTACTTCAATTAGTCTTGTCATATATGCAACATATCTATAATATCTCTTCGGCCTTTTTCTTTCCCCGAAAGTTCCTTTCGCAGCTCCATGCCCTTCAGCATCTTCAAGAGTGGCTTTTAACCAATTTGGCCTCTTCCTTATGCTCAGTGTGACCACAACTTGAAAAGGCTCACTTGGTCTTTCCTCTTGAATTGTAGAAGGGTTGTCGGGTTGTACTTCTTTTTCTTCAAATATGGGTTGATCTTCGTCATCAGAATCAATAGGAGTATCCTTTGATCTTTTGTAGGTTTGATTCTCATCAAATATAACGTCCCTACTTACTTCAATGTGTCTCCCTTCCTTGATGTAGATTCTATATGCCTTTGAGGAGGGACTATAGCCAACGAAGATCTCTTTGATGCTTGTAGAATCCAACTTCTTTCGTTTGTCCTTTGGAACATGGATATATGCAGGATTCCCAAAGATTCAGAGATGGTCCACACTTGGCTTCTTTCTTGTGAATGCTTCCTCGGGTGTCATATTATCGAGATATCTATGAGGACTTCTATTTTGAATATATACGGTTGTCACTACTGCTTCTCCCCATAGAAACTTTGGCAAATCTTGATCAAGTAGCATTGTTCGTCACCTTCTTTAATTGTCCTATTCTTTCTTTTGGCCACTCCATTTTGTTCGAGACAGTAGGGAATAATAAGCTCCTTCTTAATTCCTGCTTCTTTACAATATGCAATTAATTCCTTAGAAGTGTATTCTCCACCATTGTGCGATCTCAAAGTTTTTATCTTTCTTTCGGTTAGGGTTTCCACTTCACATCTAAACTCCTTGAATTTCTCAAATACTTCATCATTTTTCTTGAAAAGATAGAGCCATGTCTTTCTAAAGTGATCATCAATAAATGTTACATAATAAAGATGACTTCCAAGTGATTTGTCAGACATGGGTCCTGTTGCACTCAAATTGTCAAAGTTCCGTGGAAGCAGAAGTACCAACTTTTTCGACAAGGATCAGATCACATATCAACATTCCATGTGTCATGGTCATCCAATTCTGCAAGTTATATATTGTAAATGATCTATGTAAAACCTTGAGTCTATGTAACAACCTAGGTAAGTCTATAATTTGATGACGAATTCCATCTTAGGAGGTTTTTTAACCTCACTGATTACTTGTGTCTTTTGACACGTCTAATCAAAAGAGTTTTTTCCCTCCAGCTTAAACCCCCAAAGCTAGGGTGAAATCTATTATTGAAGTATTAGGTGAGTCCTACTATTTTAGTCGAGTGTGATGTAAAAGTAGTTTGGGAATAATTTAAGTTAATTGGCTTAATTATTTTATTACAAATCACTTGGTTTACTAGATCATATTGTGTCGCAGATGAGTTATGTGTCTTGAGGGTCTAAGATGAATGTGTATTCCCTCTTTGAGCCTTGTAAATGAAAATCATATGTATTAGAGGGTCAGAAAAATAATTAATCCCCTCGTGTAAATTAATTAATTTTTATGGTGAAATAAAATTAAATCCTAAGCTAGAAATTAATTTGTCTAAAAAAATAAAATTTCCAAATAGAAAAATTCGTGGGTTTTGAAAAAATCAATTTTTAAAGGTCCTCCACCAAGGGAATATTGTATTTTTCAAGAAAATTTGGACGCTTGGACTTTGGTGGTTAAGTCAAAGTCAAAGTTTTGAGGAAATTAGATCTTAGTAATTAATTTTGAGCTAATTAAAATGGAATTAAATGATAAATTCAAAAATTCTTCAAAACTAAGAAATCAAGGGCCAAAATTAAAAGATCTTGAACTATTTATCAACCAAAATTATTTTGATAAGGATCAAATCAAGTAGTCGTTATTTTTCCATTTGGAGGATTTATTTATAAATTAGAGAGTCAATTGATTCTCTAGTCATCTTGATCTTTGGCTAGAAAATTTCTGCTGAAGCAACTTTGTAACTATTGTCCCGCTGTGAACTATTTTTTCAATCATAATAAAGACTTTGGGGTGCAATTCAAGGTGTTCTTGCTTATTGATTTGTGGTATGTGTTGACTACAAATATCTCTATGTTGTGCTGAATATTGGTAAGATTTGTTTTTTCATTAGATGGTGATAGAACCATACTATTAATAGTTTTGGGCTAATCTTAGGTGGTTTGATTCTTGATGTGATCTAACAAAGTATTTTGAGATAAATTCATAGTACTTGTAGGTACTTCAGTCCTTGGCCTCCAAGTTCACAAACTTGGGCAAGAATCATTGTTGCTTGGATTCCAAATATTTATATGGTGGATTAAATCTTCGCTAAGGTTATAGTATACATTGTGGTTTCTAAAGTATTTTTAGCCATTCTTCAAAGGAAATAACTCCATAAAAATATTTTTCTCAAACATTTAAAATTTTTAAAACCCTTGTATTTTGTAGATCTTGTGAATAATTTTGTAGATGTAACTTGTAAATTATTTTTTGTAACTTGGGTTTTGGGGATTTTTAGTATTTTGTATATAGTTGCGGTTTGGGTGTTTTTATTTTCATTTTTGCAGGTTGGATCAAAGAGTCAAGTGAGAGAAGAGCTAGATGTAGGCCCTTGAAGGTAAGATCTAGTCTCTAGACAATTTTGTAGAGACATTTACTGAAGATTTGATGACAAAATTCAGATCTCGAAGTTTTTTTTCTTCATTTTTCGAGACACGTGTTTTCAGTGTTTGGCCTCCTATTGCCATTTAGCTCCCGATCTATCATCCTAGCAAATTTGTCTCCCTTAGCCTTGTTCTCCATTTTCTTGGCCTCTTTTGCCCTAAATTGACCTGAAACCCTAGACTGAAGTTTTAAAGCTAAATACTTGGCGGTTTTGCAGGATTAAGGTCTCAAAATTCTTTTTTTTTAAGCGGCAAAGTGATCCCAAAGTTTCATCGATTTTCAACAGTGGAATCTTCAGGACCTTGGGCCTAGGGTTTGACCTCCAAACCCTTGTTTTCTGCGCTTTTATTACAACAAACAAATCACTAATAATCAGGCCCTAAAATCACAAACTAAATGGTCAAAATCATTCAAAATTGCAAAATCTTCATTTTCACAAATTTTGGCCTCTTGGGTATTTGAGTTTTGGCCTAGACCTAACATTTAAGCTTGCTGGATTTTTCTGCAGTTATGAAATTTTTGAATCAAATAGTTAGTAAGGGCCAAATACTGAAATTTTCAATTTCCGAAACTTTTTTCTATTTTTGGAAATATTGGGCATCTATTTTTGGCTTGATTAGTTTGTTGATTTGTGGTTAACTCACTGCTGTAATAAACATATTAGTTCTGAAAATTGCTAAGTCAAACTCTTTAAAAGCCCTAAAAGTGAAATTTTCAAGTTCTGGTGCATTTTGCTATTTTTGGATGTATTGACTATCTATCTTTGACAGTTTTATCTCGCTGATATGTCTTTACTTACTACTGCAAATCAAGAAATCAGATCTGAAATTTTACTAAATACATCATCTCATAGTGATTTAAACAAGCTAAGTTACATTTGATGGTCATTAAAATTTCGGTGTTTTATGTGTTGGGAAAGTTTCATTATTTGAAGTGGTTTATGCACTGCTACTACAACATTGATAAGATCTGAATTTTCTGAAGTAGTATTGCTGGTATAAACTGTTATAAATCTGTGATCAACATTTTGATTGACTATTTTAAACATTTGGCATCTTTGGTTACTTGGTATCTTGTGACATATTGTTGAAATTTACAATTGTATCTCTAAGCATTTTATCTTGTCTAAGATTGCAATTCATTATTGTTAAGTACTCTTAAAAAGGTTCTAATTAAGTACTTAAACAACTTAAGAAAATATTAACTCAAGATAAATCTCACTTATAACCTCTTACAGAAGCGTACTAGATTTAGATTTGCATTAATAATTTACCTCCTAGCATAAGTTAGGTTGATAGAGATATAGGACAACCCTTCTTATCTAGCTTGAGGGGTCTCAACAACTCTTTGGTGGTTAACACGGTGACCTTGCATCCGTCAAAGCCACAGTCTCTGCAACGCCAGAGGCATCAGGTGATAGAAGTCTAACATTAGGTATTGTTAATCAGACCCTAGCCTGCTTCCTGTTAGCCTCCTTCCCACAACCTACCTTAGAGTCATAAAATAATTATAGAGAAATTAATTTCTCTCCAAGTGGAAAATAATAAAAAATTTGTGGGTCAAAGAGAAGTTAATATTTGGAGGTCCCCCACCAAGGGAAAAATGGATATTTTAAGAAAATTTGAGCCCTTGGACCTTTGTGGTTAAGTCAAAGTCAAATGTTTGAGGAAATTAATCCAAAATATTAACTTTTCGATTAATTAAAAGTGAGTTTTAAGAAAAATTCGAATTTTTCCTCAAAATTAAAAATTCAACGGTGAAGATTAAAAGATGATCAAACTATTTTCAATGGTTGAGATTATTTTGATGAGGATCAAACCAACTAGCCATTATTTTCCACTTGGAGGGGTTTCTCTATATAAAGAAGCTATTGAACTTCTATTAGCTATCTTTGGATGATGTATTTCTTAACGTTGGTATTGAGCTGTTGCTCTGCTGGGAACATTTTGTATCATAATAGAAGACTTTGGGGTTCAGTTCATGGTGTTTTTCTTTTGCTAATATGTGGTATGTGTTAGCTATGTATGATCCTATATTGTGCTGAATATTGCTCAACAATTGCTATTTCATTTGTCGGTGATAAGAATATTCTATTGGTACGTGCTATCTTAGGTGATCTGATTCACCACATGATTTAACAATTTTCTTTAAGAATATTATAGAGATTTATAGGTACACTAGCCTTTGGGCTCCAAGTTCACAAACTGTGGGAAAGAGTTGACTATGTTTGGGCTCTGGGATTTCTTTATGGTATTTGATTTTGCAGGAGTGTTTCAAGCAATATTTATTTTTCGAAGTTTATCCATCCACATTCCATTGTTATTTAGCAAAAAATATTTCTCCAACAAATTTTAAATTTGTAAACACTGTATATTTTGTAAATAATTTGAAAACTATTTCTAACCCATTTGTTTTGTAATGCTTGGGTTTTTGCTATATTTTGGAGTTTTATATTTTGTAATATATATTTGGGGTTTGACATTCTTTGATTCATTTGTGCCAGTGGACTTCAAGCGATCAAGAGAATTTTGTCGAGGTTTTGAGGCAGTTCTAGGCCTAGGAAGGCAAGATCTAGCCTCCAAGCTTAACGTTTGGCCTTAAGAGCAAGATGTTTAGCCCTTTTGCAATGAATTTGTGGAAGAAATTTTGTTTGCAGGTTTTCGAATTTTTTTTAGGCCCTAAGGCCTAGCCTTCCAACCTCTTTTACCCTAGTCGTGACCCCAAAGGGCCTTTTATGCCCTCGACCTCCCTCCTCCTTGAGCCGCTAGCCTTCTAAGGGCTAGCCACAACCTTTAGAGGCCCTTCCAAGGCCTTGGCCCCCCTATTTTGGCTAGCTGCAAGCCTAAAAAGGGCTTAAATCCTAGCCGCTAGCCCTTCTAGAGCCTTTCCTAGACCTGTGTTAGCCTCGAAGGGTTTGATGCCAGCCCTTGTGGGCTCATATTGGCTCATTCATCCCTTTTCCGACTTCATTTGTCCTCTCTTTGCCCTTCTTTGGCCTCTAGCCTTGTCTTGTGCCCCTTCTAGCCCTAGTCTTGAGGTTTTCCTAGCCTTGAAGCCTTGCCCTAGCCTTGTATTCTGTTATCTTTGATTTTGATATTATTTGAGTGGGCTAACATTGTGGTTTTGCAACAATATTAGAGCTAACTTGGTGGTTGTAGGTAGTCAAGCTCATTGGGAGTCAAACTAGCCCTCACTTTAGGCCTCTTGGTTTGCCCCTCTTCCTCTCATTTTCCTCTCTGTTTTGCTACAGCCATTTTATGTAGTCACATAACTCTAGTAAATCCATTAAAATTGACCAAATATCATCTAATAATCATTCAACTTGATTAACTAATCATTGGAGCTATTTTGACATTGATAACTTGGCATCTTGTTGGCTTCTGAATCATTAATTTTCTGAGTTATTACAAGTATGATATATGTTATTTTGAGGTCTGATCTGAACATCAAAAGTCTGATCTGTAGCTTCTAAACTGTCTCATAATCAACTGGAAATCATTGGAAAATTTAATGCATTGATTCTCTAGCTTATCTTTGACATCTTGCATTGTTTCTTGACTGCTGATATAAATTGTAGACCTCTAAAAACAAGGTTACAACAGTGATAAGCTACATATAAATCTATAAAATTGGCGAAAGAACTCTTATGTT
Source organism: Pinus taeda (assembly GCA_000404065.3). Taxonomy (NCBI): domain Eukaryota; kingdom Viridiplantae; phylum Streptophyta; class Pinopsida; order Pinales; family Pinaceae; genus Pinus; species Pinus taeda. Next base: position 9,707 of record APFE031664052.1, on the reverse strand, counting down.
GATTTTCGGTAGCATCGGATATGCTCTAGCCACGAAATTTAGTGGAGAGGTTGGGGCACATGAGATCTCCAATATCCAGAAAGGGTTTGGGCAGATTCTAAACATATCAGGAGATATTAAAATAATTAATATTTTTAATGGAGTCCCTAAGTCTAAACTTAGGAAAAATAAAATATTAATATGTATTAATGTGAATCTGAGTTAGAATGGTCCAAAAGACATGGATCAAGCCAAATCTAATCTTAGCTGTTGATTAGGGACTTAATCTCGGCCGTTGAGATGTCAACAGGAAAAGTATAAGAGGAGGCTTGAGGGTCACTTGGAGAGGACACCAGATGATCAGTCATTTTATTCTTTAGAGCGAAGTTTGCTAAGAGAGATAGAATCAGTGATCAGGAGAGCAACTGAGGGGCATTGAGTACAGAGAAATAGAGAAGGCAGTGAATGTGCCAGGAGAGCATTGCAACAGCTAAGGAGGGTGACGCAGAGCCAGCCAAGGCTCATGCAGGGCCACGTAGAAGCAGCCAAGTGCTGCGCAGAGCACCAGAGGGGCCAGCGCAGAGGCTCCCGGAGCTGACGCAGGGCCTCCTAGGGCTGACGCAGGCCTAGAAAGGCTGACGCAGGGCCAACCTGAGATAGAGAGGGTCTGACATAGTCCAGATTGGGCAGATGCTGGGGTTGCAGGAGCAGTTTTGTGTTGAAGAGCTGCCAGAAGGATTTTCCGGGGTTTCAGCCAGGAGATTTCTCTCAAACTGTGAGGTATTGTTGCTAAGGAAATTCTTTGTTGGGTAGGCCAGTTTCGACACCTAGATTGTACTCTAATATTGCTTAATAAAAAAATCCTCAGATTGCTGCACCGGTTTTCCCGCATTGGGTTTTTCCGGGGACATTGGTCCAAAAATAATGGTGTCATGTGGTGTGTTTGTTCTTGTTTCTTTTAGTTGCTGATCTGTAATATGTTGAGCATGCACTGGTGTTTATTTTCAGTATTCACTTTGTAAATAACTTGTTCAAGAAAAATAACAAGTAGGTAGGAATAAATCAGAAAAAGTACATGAAGGGTTTCTAAAGTAAGTAAACTTAGAAACTTCAACATGGTATCAGAGTGTGATTGCAGATCACAGGAGGACTAAAAGACATCAGCCGAGCGGAGCAATAGCAGCAGAAAAACAGTTGTCCCGGGGTCACAGAAGCTGTTTCTAGCAGCGCAGAAGCCAAGGAAGTGTGATGTAGAGCTAGCCAGAGCCACGCAGAGGAAGACGGGAACTGTGCAAAGCCTCAAAGTGGCCAGTGTTGCTAATGCAGAGGGCCAGAGGGTTGACGAAGGGCATCCCAGGGCTGACGCAGAATCATTTGGGGTGATGCAGAGCCAGCATGGGGTAGAGAGGGGCTGACACAGTTCATAAAGAGGTAGCTGCTGGAGTCTAGAAGGTTGCAAAAATATTGCAGAGTGGAGTTGGTGATGTACTATAGTCAGAATAGTACCTGACAGAGCAGGGCCAAAGGAGTTGTTACCGAGGGTTTCTCGCTGAGGAACCTAGATTAGCAGTGCAGTTGCATAAGACGATCAGAGTAGGGGACATCTCGACAAGTGGCAGAAGGATTTCCAGGAGAGAAATCAGGTCTCAGAGGGAGTCTAGAAGAGAACTTCTAGACAGGAAGTAAAAAGGAGTTGAACCGAGAACTTCCAGGAGGGAAGTAGAGGAGCGTCCTAGCACTACACGGGGTAAGAGACCAGGATAGGCTGGACGGAGCATTGAACTTCGCAGTCTGGAAGGCCAGAATCTTATCAGTGCTTGATAGGAATTGTGTCAAGAACTTCGCCTTGAAGGTTATAGCTATCCCAGTCGACTCTAATGATAATGAGAAGTACGAAGAGGCAATGGTGACGACCAAGTGCATTATGCTTGACGGGGTCAAGGATCATGTGGTACCACATATAGCCAAGAAGGGAATGACAGTTGAGATGTGGGAGGCTCTCAAGAAGCTATACCAGCATACTTTTGTGCAGAGAAGAATGCTACTCGAGAACCGGATGAGGTCGTATCAGATGAAGAAGGGTCAATCGATTGACACCTTCCTTGGAGGACTGAATGAGATCCGAGATCAGTTGATTGCTATAGGAGCGACATCGGATCAAGAGCTTATGGTGAGGACAACCCTGAATGCTGTCTCAGAAGATTGGGAAGTGTTTGTCCAGAGTATCCTGGGCAGAGGAACTCTCCTACCTTAGGACGAGATGTGGGCAACTCTTCGCCAGGAAGAGATCATATGATAGTCAAAGACAGGTAGCAGCAGCAAAGGGATCAAAATTCAACAGGAGGAGGAGGATGTGGCCATGGCATCTGAGGGAAAGTAGGAGAAGCGAACGAAGAAAGAGCTCTCCAAGATCAAGTGCTTCCACTGTGGGGAGATGGGTCATTATGCGACCCAGTGCTCAAGGAAGAAGAGAAAGGGAGAGTCTTCTGAGACTAAGGCAAGACTAGCACGGGCAAAGAAGGAAGTTTTGACAGACGATGATTGTGCCATGAGTGCACATGCGCCACTTGAGTGGAAGTGGGGAGACATCGAGTTGTAGTCAGGGGGACTACAGGCGATGAGGGGCAGGATCCTTGAGGTATCCAACCTCTTGGATTAAACCTTGCTATGGGAGCCTCGATGACGAGTAGTAGGACTAGCCGAGTGGGTAGAGACAGATGCAGATGGAGCGGCAGAGAGAGCTACAGTGCAGGAGTCCCGAGACAATGCAGAGCTTGCAGGCTGCAGTAGTGCGAGAGGCACAAGAGTGTTGCACCAGTGTAGGACGACACAAAGAGGTGTGCAACGGTGTGAGCTGCAGGGAGTTGTTGCAGCAGCGCAGAGGTCAGAGAGGGAGCACTTGTCAGCGACAGAGGGAGTTTCAGCATCAGTGGGTGTCTCTAGCCCAACAGGGAAGTCAATTGGGAGATCGGTTTCTTACTTCTCAGTAACTGAGTTGTAGTGCAGCAGTGGGCAACACGATGCGACATGATGAGAGGAGGTGCAGTGTTGGGAGGAAGGACCAACAGTAACACGAATGCAGAGGGCACTGTTGTACAGATGCAGTAGTGGCAGTGGCAGAACCATGGGCAGCAGTACAGGAGGCAACAATGCAAAGGATGGTGGGCAGGAAGGCCTAGCGTCAGCACAGGTACCGATGCCGAATGATTAGAGTAATACTCAGTGAGGAGTGTTGCTAGAGCATAGTGTTCGCTAAGAGAGTGTTAATTTTGGGTAGCATCGGATGTGCTCTGGCCACGAAATTTGGTGGAGATGTTGGGGCACATGATGTAAAAATTGGCAACCAAGGCAAAACTTCATGTGGGTTATCTTATTCATGGCTGATAATATTTTTGTTAGATTACTCTCGTCGAGAGGTGTAGGATTGATATAAAGATCATCTGATTCTGATAAGTATTCATGGAGATATGAATTTATTTTGCTTATGGAATTATTATCAAGCCGACCTACAACTCATGTAGGCTCAGAAGCCCAACAGTCGCATCTATTCAAACACCAACGTTGTGTATAAATATAAGAGGACATTTCCTCATTTGCACTCACTCTTCTCATCACATCTCTCTCTCTCTACTGCGGAGAAATGAGTCTCTTTTCTACAGCGCAGAAATGGGTCTCTCTCTCACACATGTGAAGCTGGAAGCTGTTGAACCTGAAGCTGCAACTGCAGATCCAAAGATTGACCTGCGTGGCCTAGAAGATATCCTCTTTGGAACTGCGCTGTAGGTTCATCTGAACCTCCTTTGAAAGCCGCAAATTTTGGTGGTGGAATGAAGTTAATCTGATGAACGGTTTGCAAGATATCCACTGCCCTAGTTTGAAGCCAGAAACTGCTGAAACTGAAGCTGCAACTACAGAAGTAAAGATTGACCTGCGTGGCATAGAAGATCTCCTCATCTGAACTGCGCTGTAGGTTCATCTGAACCTCCTCTGGAAGCCGCAACTTTTGGTGGTGGAATGAAGTCAATCCGATGAACGGTTTTCAAGATATCAACTGCCCTAGTTTGAAGCTGGAAACTGCTGAAACTGAAGCTGCAACTGCAGAAGTAAAGATTGACTTGCGTGGCCTAGAAGATCTTCTCATCTGAACTGTGCTGTAGGTTCATCTGAACTTCCTCTGGAAGCCGCAACTTTTGGTGGTGTAATGAAGTCAATCCGACGGTCGGTTTGTGAGATATCGTCTGCCCTAGTTTGATAATGAAGCCGCTAATGCTGATGCTATTGATCGAAGGTTTGCTAATGCTGATATGAATCATATTTATTGCACTATTTCTCTCTACTGAATTATTGAAGATAAAAGAAGATTTGATCAAAGGGTTTCCCCACACATTGTGGGGTTTGTCTCTGGCTAGTCGCCACATCTTGTGTCTCTTGTCTTGGCTTGTTTTCTTTCGATCGTTTAATGTTCTATCTGCACTTTACTTTATGTACATGTGATTGCTAA